>CM043023.1:69560097-69741440 GCA_023690525.1 Holotrichia oblita
AAACATTTATTGCATGTAAAAGCTGATATGAATACATTTATATATATATATACAGCTTATTATCCATAGAGCGTCCTTTCATAAAACAGTCATACGGCGTCCACTTCTTAATAAACCTCATAATAAATCAGTGGTAGTTGATTAGTAGATATACTCTTGATATCACTGCGTATACTATTGTAGATTTTGTACAGCGAAAGTTTTCTGCGCATTCTGCTACCCATACAGCGCCCTGTCATTCTACCGTTACTCAGGCGTCCAGGATATAATATACAAAAGCTATTCACTCGATCTTACGGCGTCCTTTTGTATAATTATTCCCAATCAATCGATGTTAGAGCGCCCAACAGTGTTGCCGCTATTTTATTCCGTTATTCATTGATAATATGGATAGGTGTAGATGAAACATTTTGGAGATATACGAAAAATCGATTTAGTACCGAATTCTTTGAATGAAGTTTGAGACTTAAAGATGTAGATTCATGCATTAGTTTTTTTGTATTGTTTTCTGTCTTCAGTTTCACGTTCCAGAACTAATGGGCGATGAAGTAATTAGACATATTTGAGCTTGAAATGGATTGTTTAAGCCAAGAATGCCTTTTTGCTCCTTTAAAACTTAGAAGCCGTTAAATATGAAAATTTTATTTCGTTTCAAAATGCACGCATATTTTTAGAAATAAAATTTCGCCTTTAGCAGCTTGTATCTTTTATACGAGCAACATTTTACCTAGATATTATTGGGTCAAATGGTCATCGCCAATTACTTCATGGTCCATTCGTACTGGGACTGCTTGTATAAATAAAATTATTAAAAATCACTTCATAATTAATTTCTTTTGAAGAACTACTTTTTTACTGTATTACAACATCTGAAAGGGTACAAAGACTAGAGTTTCAACTTTGCATACCTGCTTTATTGAAATAGAATAGAAACAAAACACATAAAAGCAAAATAATAAGTATTGTAATCGTTATTGATTGGGAACAGAAAAAGCTTTCTTGACTTTTATTAATAATCTTCTAGAACTATGCTAATTTTTTAGTATGAAATATTTAAGTGGTTTATAATGTATTTTATGTTTTTATTTTTTTGTGTATACATTCTGGATGAATACTTTTATTTTTAACCAATCTTTATTGTCCAGCAATGCTGTAAATTTCTCCTTGCATTCAAGGCACTCCTGCTTTTTGGGTGGTATTTTTCTTTTGATATTTTGTTTGAAAAATTCACATACGGCTTTTTTCTGCTCTCCTGTCCAGGGAACCAACACCCTCTTTTGTTTTGTTAATTTTACTTCTGGCGTTGTTTCTCTCGTGTCTAAAATTGGATTTACAGGAAGTGGCTCCAAAGTATTATTCTCTTCGTTCTCTTCGGCATTATTACCAAGGTCGTCATTTAAATCAATATTAATTTCGTCAAGGCTCTTTCCTTTATATTGACCAGCTTCTCCCTTTTCCATTAGAACTAACAGTTTCGAAATTTTAGCCATTTGAAAAACGTCATTTGGGAGTCTATATGAACCTCTATGAACTCCTACAGTATGTCCCATAAAATTTGCTAACTGTTCAATGTCGTTTTCTGTCATATTAAACAGTTGAGTTAAAGTAGCTAGATGCTTACGAAGTCTGGTTGATGTTATGGCGTCAGGATTTTTCGCTCCACAAGCAACTACATATTTTTTTACTATTTTATATCCACAAATTGGCTCTTTCGTGTTTGGATTACCAAATAAGTACAAGTTATCTTTGTCAACAAAATTTTGTCTGTAACTTAACAATATTCTGATATGATCCTGAACATCTGAACTAAATAAAACCGGTACTCCTTTGCCCCTCTTCCCTCTAATGACAATCCTTTTAAACGTTTTCATAAGAACTTTTTCCGTAGGAGTAACTACCTCTGAAAATTCTTCATAATTTTCGGCATTTCCAGACTCTTCATATGTATGTAAAAACAGCCTCTGTAATTCTCCGGGTCTTCTTCTGTTAAGTAAAATTACTCGACAGAAAACCGTTTCTAACAAGGTCACATATGATTTTTGGTCTCTACCGTTATTCGCTAATTTAGTTGCAGCTATATCTGCCTTTGAAATTAGATAATCTTTTAGTAATTTTAAGTCGCTTGCAAGGGGTACGATTGTAATTTTATTCCATTTTTTAATATTCAGATCATTCGCTGCTTGGTTAGATATTTCAAAGCGCCAGTGGGCTTCAATTAATTGAATCATACTTCTTAACTCAGCTTCCGCCTCAGCTGATGGAACTGTAGCATATATTCCTTTTCTTTTAAGAGCATATGTGATGGCAATTTCACAACATTGTTTGAGAGATGTCGCAATATTAAGGGCGTATGATCCAGATCCATAAAAATCCTTTTGTGTATCATATTTAGCTACCGTTTTTGTAGCAGACACCAACAAATCAAAATTTTGCGGCTTTAACGCATCAAATAGATTTTTAATTGAGGCATCTCGCTTATTGACTTCTATAACTAACCTTGAAAGCTCTCTCATTTTACGTGAAGTCACAGTAGCAAAATGTTTTTCTCTGTGAATTTTAAGATATCTTGCACCAAAAGCACAAATAAGTACATCTTTTTTCGCAACTAAGGAAATGTTGTCTGCTCTCATCCTTGGAAAAACTCTTTCCACTAATTGTGAATCAATTCTGAGGCCAGTGAGAAGTAAATTTTGCCCTCTTGACTGATGTGCCTTGTCGCTTTGACCAATACATTTCTTTCTATGTCGCCAGAGAAGTTTTGCCGAGTAGAACCCCATACAGTTAGTACAGGGTAAGACATTTTCCTCTGTAACAGGTCGTCGAATTGGTTTACAACTAGTGGCACTATTTAAGAAATTTCCTTGTTTTCTTAATTGTGTAAGTAAGATATGTCTATCTTTACTTTTAGGTGGCAAGGAAGGAATACGTTGCACGTCCAATTCGCTTTTGTGGTTTCTTGTAATATGTCTAGCAAAGTTCAGAACAAGGGTATCGCAAAAGCAACAGAAGTCTTTTCCCTTGTTTCCCTTTCGTGCTTCTCCATTGGTCTTACATCTATTCCCACTAGCTTCAGAGACGTTTAAACTAGTACCCATTGAATTTAATTCCTGTTTATTATTTGCAGGTGCGGTAGGTAAGCGTATATTTTGTAGAATTCTAATTTTTGGTCTGGCTTTTACTTCCAGATTAGCTTCACAAGTTTGCATTGATACCCGATTAGTGCTTTTTGTTTGGCAACTAACGGGTTGCAAGGAACTTGGAGAGCGGTCGTCCGATTTTATATCCTCTGTCTAAAATGTATAAAATTTAAAAAAATGTAAACACTTATGTATTAGGTACATATGTAATTATAACCTACATCAAAATTATCATCAGTTGTACTGGAATTAACATTACTCTCATCTGTCAGAACAAAATCCGGATCTTTGATAGAGTCGTCTATAGTTTCTGAGGTAGAAGATCTAGATGTCTGAAAAATGAATCTTATAATATAATGTACATCGTTTGAAGTGGCATCGGCTTTATTATGAAATATTATCGATTAGCGCTAGGTAAAAATATATGTAGTCTGTGAAATCTATAAACTGATGTACTACAATACTAGACTACTTGCTTCGATGAAAGGCCATCGAACTTGGCCTATGCTAGTCGAGTATTTACTAAATGTAATTGCACTATAATGTTGGGCAAAATTTAAATGAGATAAGCTGCTTGCTCGCAAACAATAGTTTAACTACCTATAATATACCTGTATATCTAATTCCTGGAGATTTTTATTACGCTCTTCTACATGCCGAGATATCGTGAAACATTCTGCATTAATGCTATGCCGAGCTGTCGGAGAAATGTTATCATTTAATACTTTTTTGTTCTGGTCCATTTTGTAAGAGTCATTGTGTAATTCATCAGATGATGATGTTATATTCAAATGTTGCACGGGAGATAGCGGCTTATTGCAAAACCATCGCCCTTTACGCTCTTCAGAATTTGCACTGCACGGTGACTGAAAATGAGGTTAAAAGAATTAATTGATGTTATTAATTTTCTATATCAGTCGCCAATTTTTACTTATCCATGCATTATGTGTTCAATCAGAATAGCAATAATGTCCATAGGTACGTAGTGTTTGTAAAATTACTTACATAATAGTTCTCCGGAAAAAAACGTCCACTTTCATTCATTTTTGCGGCAAATGATAAATAAGAGCGCTAATAAAATGCCTTACTGTACTGGTACTGTATGATGTAATAGTGCGCAGAGCTCACGAAATATGATGATAAACTCCGAACAAATCCCCACCACCCTCAAGCATGTATGCGTAGGAGACACAGAATCTAATCGGGACAAATATTATGTCTACTACTATTTGCTTTAAACCTTTTTAATGGTGTTCCTAAATCACCGATCATAGAGCGTCCAGCATGTTGCCAAACCAAAGGACGCTCTGTGATCGATAACTTTTACTAAAATAATATACAAAATATTCACGATCTTCGTCAGCGCCACAGGTGGTCAATCGTGTCAATTAACACTATACTCGTTTTGTACATTCTGCTATCGCAAAGGCGTCCACCTCGATTTTCGCCAAACAATACCTCAAGGTGCTTCATACTGAAACAACACATTTTTAATGGTGATACCATAGAGCGTCCGTATATGGACGCTCTATTACACTCGGACGCTCTAAGAATAGGGATCCGTTAATGTATGGACGCTCTATGGATAGTAAGATAAATATTATATTATACATATGTATATAATAGGTATACATATTATAATATCGTACTTAATTTCTGTCGAGTCACATAAATCACAGCAGCCAGAAAATATATCCATCTATCTTTCAAACAAACAGATGTTTGTCGGCATTTACCAACAACTTATGCATTATCCTTAATATGTTGTCAATAAACTTCCGTTCGCACATGTCGCAGCCGACTACACTGTTAACATTGAAAATATATTAATTTTCGGTTTCAAGTCGGAAAGTTTTATCTGGCCGCGAGTGTACATATTTCGAAATCTGTTTTGTAATAATACGTTTATCTATTTACAAACAATATGCCACGATATGTCGAGCAGCGCGATATAACACCCGAAAATAAAGGGAAATTAAAAGCACTTCTAGAAAGAAATGTGCCCGTCGGAGAAATTGCCGAAGAAATAGATTTGTCTGTAAGTATTTAATTATAATTCTTCCACATAAATGCAAAGTACTGTGTAAGCACCTCCAACATTGTCTGTTCAATTAACTAAAAGAAAAGCTTAACAAAACAGATAAAAAGAAAGAAATGAAATAGAAATTTATCTAAAATATAGTTTCAATTTTGTGATAGTTAATTCGTCCCCTTGGGATAACAAAGCTGTAAGTCGTTACATAGCCATTTTGCGAAATTAACTATTAAAATTGTATATAGGTATCACATAATTATTTTCGTTACGATGAATGTCATTTTTGTCCAGTATAAAAGGTAATATATCTGTTTTAATTTTCTATAAAAATAGCTAGTCAAGAATATCAGTTTACGTTTAAGCTGATAATTGTTTTTGTAGATAGAACTTGTTGGGTAACAGTTTTATAAATATTTTATTAAACAATGTTGTATCTACCACTTAAAACTTTGATATATAAACGAATGTTCTAATATTGTGACAAACATACTTGTATGTACCACTTGCAACTTTGTGTTATGAACGAATAATGTTATGTACAGTTTAGATGATTGAAATAAAGTTCTGTCTAGTTAAAGAAATCTTTATTTAATTAACAATGAGCTAATCCAAAACGGTAAAATAGTATGAATTAAAAATTAAAATTATAATAAGGAATTCGTATCGAAAACAGCAAATTAAATTAAGTATTGCACTCTAAAGCGTAACTATTTTCCCTAAAACATGAAATAATATTTTAAAAGTTACAGTGATAACAGTGCTTTGTAAAAGTCCGCATCAATTTGGGGCATGGAACCCATCATTTTCTTTATTGCATCTGTTTTTCCCTTAGAAATAATTGGCTTTACCTCAAGTAGGGCTGGGCATTTTAACCGGTTAACCGGTCAACCGGTTAGAAATACAAACCGGTTACATGTTATTCGTAAATTTTTGGCTGGTTAACCGGTCAAGACGGTTAACCGGTCAAGACGGTTAACCGGTCAAGTCGGTTAACTGGTCAAGACGGTTAACCGGCCAAGACGCTTAATTGATTAAGAAGCTTAACCGGTCAAGAATAAATAGTAAAAGAAATGCTCATTTTGAACTTCGAAGCCAATCGTGCTAAATTCGTTTTAATCTTGATATCTACTTATCACAATATTCGGTTTTTGTTCTTAATTTTTAGACTCACTAAAATATATCTATATAGCTTATAGGTATGCTGATATTACAAAATATGTTTGATAATACTACTTAGAATGAATTTTATATTATACACATACCTACTATAAATTTTTGCTACTTATATATATTTTTTCAGCATTTCTGCAGTGATCGATATTACTTATTTGTGGGGCAACAGAGCGTACATTTTAAATCAAAAGATTTTGATTTATTTGCATAAACTATTACATAGTCGCTTGATAGATGACATATATAACAATAAATAGTAAATGAAAATAATACTAAATGCTATACGAATAGCAAAAGATTAACGCAAAATTTAAATTACTTATTTTTTAAACTATTATTTAAAAAAACTAACATATTTACAGTTCTTCCTTTTAAGCAACTTCGTTTTGCCGATACTATATTTCCTGCTGTAGAAAATACTCTCTCTGCCGGTGTTGAAGTTGCGGGAACACATAAATATTTTTTTGCTAGTTTGCTTAGTTTCGGATATCGATGCGCATTCGTTTTCCACCACTGCAATGCATTTTCTGTTTTACTTATTTCTGGTTCTGCTGAATATAATGAAATTTCATTTAGCTTTAGATTTCTGTTATCATCGGGAAAAAGCACACTGAAGAAAGAAGAAAATTGTTGCTGAGTTGTGTTTAATACGTCAGAGTTATCTTCGTTTCCTAAGCAAGTATGAACGAAGTTCTTTACATCTGACAGTACGCCTGTATATCTTTCGCTATTTTTATATCTAGGATCGAAAAATGTGCAAATATCTAAAAACTGTGGTGTCGCATCTACATTTCCATCTAATTTAAATCGACCCTGCAATTCAAATTTTAAGTTTTCTTTAAATAATTTTATTTCATCCAAGTCTGTCGGAGATGGTTTTAAAATATTTATCAATGATATAATAATAGGTTGGATTAATGATATTGTATTTTGCGATTCTGACGACATAATTTCCGTTATAGTTGCGTACGGTTTTAATACTTCGCGAAGACTTTCCAGAAGAATATAGTCACTTTCCGTAGTTTCCAGAGTAATTGAAGCATGTCGGGATGTAATTGTTCGATTACTTAGCACATTGATGATTGCCTGTCTTTGTTCTACAAGTCTGGCTATCATATAATACACAGAATTCCATCTTGTTTTTATGTGCTGGACGAGCTTGTGTTCAGGAGTTGAAGTTGAGTTTGAGCGTCCTTAAGAGCATTTGTAGCAACGGTAGAATGCTTGAAATGACTCACGATATTACTGCATTTTTGTAAAACGGCCTTAATATTGTCCACATCCAAAGCTTTATTTATTGCTAACTGCAAGGTATGCGCGAAACAGTTCACGTTTTCTGGTACTAAATCCGACTCTCGTAGCGCTGCGACGATATTATTAGCGTTATCACTAACTACTGCAACAATCTTATTTTGTACTTCCCAAGCGTTAACAACATTTTCTATTGTAGTTTTTAAGTTGTGACTGGTGTGTCTTTCACTAAGATATTCTGTTGTTAATACATATGATTTTAATTCCCAATTATTCGATATACCGTGCAGTGTAACAGTAATATACGAATCATTGTTTCTTGCCGTCCAGCAATCAGTAGTTAGTGCCACATCAGAAAATACCTTAGTATATTCTTTTATTCTTTTTACCTCTAGAGCATACAGTAACTCTAATTTGGCATATACAGTTTTGCGAGAAGGCATTGTATACGTTGGTGCTAAAGCATTTAATAAAGATATGAATCCAGATCCTTCTAGGATAGATATCGGTAGCATATCAGTAGATATCATTCTAATTATTAGTTCCGTAATAGCATCATGATTTTTTGTGTATGTATAGGTAGCTATTGTGGGTTGAGCGATTTTCAATCTTTTAGAACTAACAGCCGTTTCATCGGATGACTCACTGCCGCGACTAGAGCTAAAAGTATTAAAAATGTCGTTGAAAATTTATATTAACAACACCCAACAATTACAATTTATTTGAATTTATACTCAAAAAAGTCATTTTTCGATATACAGGTAGGTACAGTTGCCGCAAGAAAAAAAAGACAGTTACTATAATTATTTTTTGGTGCGGTATATTGTAATTTAAAATTAATGAATGGCAAATATTCAATGTCATACTCATAAGTCAAAATCAATCAGCTAGAATTAGTTAAATATCTGTGGTAAGTGCTGTTCTATTATTTATTAGCCGCAACTGCACCTAATGTTTTCTTAAACACAATTAAAAAAATGTATGCAAATTTACATAATTACCTAGCTGCATGTTGAACTTTTAAGTGATGCCATAATGAACTTGTGGACCCCGAATATTTGAAAATCCGACTGCATCCTTTGCACTTTACTTCACTTCCATTTTTAATATAGTAATTCCATATCTCACTTTGAGAACCCATTGCTCTTTTCGCTTGCATTTTAAGACTGTCGACTGCACACATGAGCTTACTTGAATAATATTTGTTGCCAACTCCCAACCCGAAAGACAAATTTAAAAAGTACCAAAGTTATCAGTTCAATTGTATATATTTCACAAGTTACAATAGTTTCACTGTTAGTCTTTATTATTCTATTACTTAGTTTACCACTTTATTATAAAAACAGTAAAGCATTGAACCTCAGTATTGAATTAAATATTGGAACTTCAAGGTTCTATTCACGCAGGCACTAATCTGTTTTAACTTTCTTTCTTTTATTTGTCAGCCACTATAGATGGAATTCCCCGTAATCTTTAGATTTTACATTAGGAGGCGTAATGTTTGTATAAAACTCATTGGGGTCTGGAATATATGTTCTAGTAAGTACATCTATAAGTTTTAACTTTTGTCGATAACTACAGATATTTTGTTGGGAGAGACGGCTGGAAATAGCTTCTGGCTTTTTTTGATAATTTTTTCAGACGTCACCACTGCTATTTAATATTAGAACCATAAATCTGATTCTCTTCACGATATTAAATTAAATATATGTGATTTCAGAATTATCCCATAAACGCATATGACAGGCACTGCTTTGTATATTATACAATATATTTTTTAACTCATGAATATAACAAAATACTTTTCGAAAAAAACTGTAGCTGCAAACTGTACACCAGAACTAAACCATTACATATTTTATATCTGGTAGGTATTCTTTTAATTTTGCATACGCACGTAGGGGCATTTGTATAGATGTGCTTGTGTTGCTTGTATAATATTCACTTTTAAGCTATATGATTACGAGTTAAAAGTTACATGTATATATTATACTACACCTAAATTCTTTTAAATATGTAACACAATGTAACTTTAGTATAAACTATGTACAACAAAGTGTATACTTATGTTACTTACTTACTACTTACTTAATAATTGTAACCCATATAACCACATAATTACGCAATTTATAGGCACGTTGATAAAAGTATCCCAACATTAAAGCTGCAGGTTAAGCGATCAAGGCGATTAACAAGTCAAGACAGTCAGGATGGTTAACCGGTTAAATGGTTAACCAGACAAGACGGTTAACCGGTCAAGACGGTTAATCGGTCAAGACGATAAACCGGTCAAGGCGGTTAACCGGTCAAGACGGTTAACCGGTCCAGACGGTTAACCGGTTATACCGGTTAACCGGATTTCTGCTTGCGGTTAACCGGTTACAAAATCTACCCGGTTGCCCAGCACTAACCTCAAGTACGTTTGGTACCAAATTTTCAATAATCGGTTGTGTGGTGATTTTTCTCTTCTTACGTCTTGTGAGAGTAGGTAGCGGCGGATTGATAGAAACCTTGATATTAACATCTTTGTGTTCGTAACTGATTTTGTAGGATACTTACGCCAAATCATTATTGGTAAATTTGATTGCACACACTTCAGTGAATGGTCCATTCACGTATTGTAATTGCTTGGAACATTTTTCAAAATTTTTAAAATCCTTCGCCTTCATTTGTATTATAATAAAAGGATCTTTTTTATTCACTTGCTTTAATTCCCTTATAAAACTCAAAGGAGAAGAGAATTGTATTTTTGACATATGCCTTTCTATTTGGCTATGTATATTATCTACTTCCTGGACAGCACCGTGTCCAGGAACAGAATATTTTATGGTTATGCTTTTTAGATAAGGATGGTTCCTTAATATATCCAAGGCACAAAAAGAAATATACGAGTTACGGTTTTGTGGAACGCAACTTTCGCTCCATGTAATTAATTCCTCTACATGATTGTCTTCTAATACCTTCTCTACAATTTTTTGAATGCACTGGCAATACAGTTGCCACTTCGACCTTGCAGACTTTCAATCCATAAAGCGCAATAAGCTTTATTGGTAGTGGACAGATGGGCAGTTAAATTATACATTGATAATTTCGGTAAGTAGAAGTGATTCCCAACAAAAGACTTGAGGCATGTTATTACATTTTCTAAGTCAAAACATAACACAGGTATGCCACTTTTTTTATCGTTTTCCTTTTCCTTTCTCATGTCGTCTTTCTCCTTAAAATGTCTTTTTACTTCTTGGTTTTCCGTATCCGTTAACCTACTTTCTTTTACCTTCCGATAATAATTAAAACTTATTTCACAAACATCTTGTTTTGGTTTGTGAAAACCATAATTAAAGTTTGTAGAGAAAATACGCCGATACATTGACATTTTAACGGGCGTACTTATGATGATTTTCCTCGCAGTATGTAAGGTACATTTGGTACATATTTGGAAGCGTTAAATTAGCTTCTAAATATTTTCTGTTTGTTTTTGCTCGGCAGTAGCGAGACTCAACAACATTAAGCATTTTTATGTGATCTATCACAATTTGCTTTCGTTCGTCAGCAATTTTTGCAATATCGGTTCTTCCTCTCATGTCTTTCTTTGCAGTTCCTTCATCATCAGTAGTATGTGATGTATATACTGGTTTCTGTGATATATTTAACCCGTTTTTGCCCAAGTTTTTTATTTCTTTTGTTTTTAGTTAAATGATCCATTTTATTAATTGAAATAATGTATAAAATAGGTATACAACAGTAAAATATGTATTTCTTATTTTCTTTCCTGTTTTTCATCATGATCCGATATTGGAACACTGGGCCTGTTCATGTATACGATGTTTAATTGTATGTGAAATAAAGCACGAAAAACTTCAAACTAAATTTTTATTGGAGATATAACAAAGTAACTTAAAAATGGTCAAACAAATACATTATTTGAAATGAAAGCTTTTAAAACAAACTTCATGTAAATTTACGTCGCATTTCTCACATTTTTTTATTGAATTTTTTTGCAAATGGCACAACGATTTTGTTTGTCTGCAGGAACAATCCAATGATTTAGTTGATCATATCGAAGTAGTTCTGGAACTCTATTGGATATAGGTTTTGATGTTTTAGGTCGACCACCATTACTTGGTGGCGTACCATATGTTCCTAGGTATACCTGCACAACGTCCCTTCTAAACTTCAAGTAGTCTACACTACTGTGTTGACGACGATATATTTGCCAAGCGTTATGCAAACTAGTATCAATACAAAAAACGAAAACAGCCCACCACCATTTCTTTGAACGAATTTCTACTCGAAATCTGTCAATATTTTCGTCCATGCGATCTACGCCACCCATGAACTTATTGTATTGGGCAATTACGGCAGGTTGAACAATTGGACACTTTTTTTTTCTTCGAAACCCATCTCAATGCCTGTTTACATGGCATAACTGGATCACAGGAACTTACAGTTAGAACAACCCGATTGTCATTCCAGGATGTTACTGTGGTATTAGTATTGGTATCAGTCAAATAATCGTATGTCCCCCTTTCTTTCTTTTCCATCGCTTTTCCTAATAATATTGGACACTTTTCTATCCTATTCGCCATAACAGTTCCAGTGTAGCCATATCCTATCTCTTTTAACTTTTTTACTAATCGCAAAGAAGAAAAGAACCGGTCAGCATAAATTTTGAACGGTATGTTCTTTGGAAGCTTTGATAGAAGATTCATTACTACGGAGCCACCAACGCCTAGGTCTGTATGATTTCGATGTTCCTTACCTTGATAAGGATGAAACTGGATAAGATACCCTTGGGGCTCGCATAAACTCCACATTTTATAGCCATAGCGAATGGGCTTTCCACGTATAAATTGTTTTGCGGAATGCCGTCCATAATATGGGATCATACTTTCGTCGATGCTTAGGTGTTCAGTAAGCTGAGAATAAGTAAAAAATCTGCTATTCATCATATTGATTAGCGGCCGAAGTTTAGCAAATTTGTCGTTTGGTAAGAGATTATCATTATCAGCACAGTGTGTGTATTTTTTTATTTGTTCGAATCTGTTCCTCCTCATTGCCTTCGCGACGACTTCATTATATGTTTCAGTCTTTGATTCCCACAACATACGCCACCTAGGTAGCCGAATGTACCCAGACAGTAAAAGTATTGCAATATAACATTTCAGATCCCCTACGTCCATAGTGAACGCATGATCGCCTTTTGATTTAGCATACTTTATAAACATATCCACTAAGAAATTACATACTTCCTCATCTATAAATAGCTCAAAGCAACTAACTGGATTATCTGGAGCATCTGGTAAAATTTTTTTGATTCACAAAATCACCAAATGAACTTTCATCTAAGTCTACTTTATTCCAGCTTCTTTGGACAGTTGGAATTCGCTGAGTTCGTAATTTTGTACGTAGTTGTGCTAAAGGTATTTCGTCTTCATCGTCATATTCACTTTCATCAGAGTTTTCATTCCATCTGATTCGTTCAGAATGGGTATGAATCGTTGCAGTAGCCTGTGCCTGCAATTGCCGCCCACTAAGATGATCCATCTCTCCAGAATCTTCATCGTCACTATCTTCCTCGCTGACGTTTCCTTCTTCTGGAGGTGTAATGAAAACATCAAGACTTTGAGCATTGAATTCTTGCCAAAAATCCTCACTTTCAATTATAGACATCAACTGTTCTGTTGTAAGCGATCTGAAATTGTTATTGCATATTAGGCCCGGAGTTCCAAAATTGGAACATATAAAAATAAATAAACATAAACACAAGTAGACAAAATAAAAATTGAACATTTGCAATATAAGAAGTTACTTACATATGTAGGCAGTAAAACTAACCGTTAGAATGAAAAAAATAAGGTCTGGTTATTACATAGTTCACTTACCTTTTCATATCGGTTTTATTCATTTTGAGAACTACACTTTACAAATTTACTGAAATGCATAGAAGCTCGTAACTGCATGTACGGCATAACAGGAAGCAAGCAACAAGTGTATAGATAAGGTTATGTGTCAATAAAGCACGCACGCGTAATCCGTTTTTGCTAAGTACACAGAAAAGCGCCATGTTCCAATACTGGAACACTGGGAAAAAACGGGTTAACGTTGACGTAAAAAATTGTTTGCATACCTGAACTTTCTCTGCATCAACTGTAAAAAAGTATCTAAATGAAAAATTGCGACGCGAATTGTCTCCCCTTGTTTTTCTGTTCTTAACAAATTTGTCCGTATTCTGCTTTAAAAAAACGTATTTTTCGTGGTGGTTTAGTTCATAATAATAGCTAAACAATTTATTTCTAGCATCTTCTCCAACTTTTCGTGAGCACTTAAATTTGCACATGTCTAGACAGTTCTTCTTATAAATTATTCTTTTTCCAGCTACAGTTTTACCTCTTGAGCTAACATACTCCTTACCTGCTTGGCACAGTTTTTTTCTAATATTAGATTTCCACTTTTCGGGATTGCGTAATATTTTTCGTACACATTTTTTAGCTTGTCTGTTTTTCATGATATCTGCTGTTTCCTGTTCATTATTTTCCTTGTTTTCCACTTCCGCGTTTTCCGAAACTTCAGTTATAACATTTTGTGTGTTGTTCAATTCTTCTTCTTGAGTTAGATTAACAGGATTAACTTCTTCGATATTTTTTTTATTCATTTCTATACTTTTAGAAACTTCATAAGCTATTACATTTTCTGTAAGTATTACGTCTTACGTGTAAAAACAATACTATCAGTAACTGGTTGAAAGATATCACAGTTCAGTTCAGTGGGATTATGCTCCGGAATATATTCAATAATAATTTCGGCATCCTCTATAATCGATGAAAATGAATCGGATGCATTATTGTCCATGTTAGTAGCAATTTCTAACATTGGATTGGCTAACATAACCCCAGAAATATCATTTGGAACATCCAGTAGTTGTTTAGCTAAAAGAAACAATTCTATGTCAAATGTACACCTAACATTTAATAAATTGTATACTCACCACGTTGTAAAATTTTTTTGGTTCTTGAATTCATTGTAATTATTGTTTAGTATAATTTTTATTTGAACAAAAAATATAAACAACAGGACAGGTACAATAATAACAACAACTTAACACTGTTTTAGGTTATAGCAACACGTGGTTTAAAAATGTCATTATCGTTGCAAAGGTGTAAGTACATATTTGCGCTAACAAAGTTCTAACTACAGGCAGATAAATCTTTGTGCGGTAAAAGCAACCGACAGGTAACGTAGATAGGACTCGGTGTTTTTGGTAAATCGGCTCTTGATTGATAGGATGGCGCAGGGACACCAAATTCATAGATAAATTCCCATCACAAATCCAATGGTGCAACTAACCTAATTTTCGTATAAAATGCAGATACAACTTTGTTATCCCAAGGGGACGAATTGTTAATAATTTTACGTAGAGTATTTTAGAATGACTAATTGTCTATAGACCTATATTGCCGATATGCAATAACTTGCAAGTTTAAAATATATCTTGGGGATAATATATGTAGATATAAAACAAAATTATCTCACATGTAAACATAGATAAGAGAGTATATTTAGATGGGAATCTAATATACGACATACCGATCCATAACAGCGCCACTGCAGGTGTAGTATAGAAACAAAATTTCAGGCGGCAATTTTAAAATAAATTTAGGTGACATTTTGCACAAATTGACGTAAAGTTTTTATATTACTGTGTCAGGTGTCATTATTGCGTTCATATCGGATTTTTTATTATTTTGTAATACGTTTAAAGTTTATTTGAGTTTTTTATTGTAATCAGTTATAATTAGTAAGTAGGTAAGTGTTGTAAATATGGTATTTTTGTGTTGTGTGCCAAATTGCCAAAACACAAATGACTATTCTAAAATGCATCGATTTCCACATCTGGATGAGGAAGTAAGAATTTAAACGTCTAAAAATACATCTTTATACATTGTGGCTTATTATGGCTGTATAACTGCTGGATCACCAGAGTAGGTAATGGAAAATTACTTGATATGGACCCCATTAAAGTGTATAAAAATTACCGAATATGCGATGTCCATTTCAGTAATTTTTCCCGGGTTGACTTTTCTCATAGGTCAAACCGAAGAGGACTACAGCCGAGAAGTATTCCTACAATTTTTCTGAAAGGTATGCATTCTAGTATGCACAGTAAATTATCTTCTTAAGACATATGTTCATAATAGATTTTAATGAAATACCTACCTTCAAGAATTCTGTTTTGGAATATTTGAAAAATGAGAATGAATATCCAATTGCTGATCCAGTTGTGGCATTGCAAAAAGGTAATGCTTGTCTCGAATTGGGAAATTCGGCATATGGGATATAAATATGAATATAAGTATATAAAGTGGATTTACGAGCAGATTTAAAATTGTAAATAAGATCAATGTTAGATGTAGTAATTAAAACTATAACAATTCATAATTACTGTAGGTCCACTCTTATCTAAAAGCATAATTAAATATTTACTTCTCTAAGTCGAACCACCAAAGGAATTGAAGGTTGAGCAGTACCACAATACGTAAAAAAAAATAAAAAATTCCTGTAATGCGCTTATGGTGGAAGAGCGACAAAAATAGATTAAGCATTAAAGATGGACTACGTAGTTTCGGTCTCTCCGACCTCATCAACGTCTTTCCGAGTTAGATCAGTGTCTGCTGTTACCGGCATCTCTTGTTAACGACCAATACTAATTCTAATAACTTCGCCCGAGAGAGGGAATGGGTTTACATAGTCCGTCCCTCAATACTTGATCTATTTCTACCGCTCTTGGTTGGGAAGGTGACTCCTACAATATACTATAAGTGCCTAATACAGATATTTCTTGGTTTGATTTTATAGGAAAGGAATTAAGAGGTCAGAGACTGGGTATATATTTTAGGTAAAGAAAATTTCAACTGGTGGGTGTTTGAATTAGAGGAGTTTCTATGTATACAATTATGTTACAAAAGTTTTTATGTATAGATCTTCTAGTACTACAGCAGCAAATTGTACCAAAAGCACAGAGCTTCGAGATAAACATCGCAAGAAAACGGCCAATGGGTATTTTCTGTCTCTGTTTTAATATTTAGCTTTTATTTTTTGATGCTTAATGCAGGATTTAGATTAGTTTTCTACCAACTGAATATCGTTAATAGCATTTTTATATTCATTAATTGTATCCAAGAACGATTAAAAACTTATATATTATATTATTAGATTTTTCGGTTGCTACTGATGGTGCTAGAGATTTGGATATCGCACAGCGTTCGGATATTATTTTGTCTGCTCCGAAGCGGAGAAGAGGTAATGATTGTAATGATACTACATAAAATATATTATAATAACTTTACAAATGTTTACAGAAATGTATTTGCTGTCAACGAATTGCACGCCTAAATCTCGACAAGGTAATATTTTGAAAAAATAAAATCGGGTAAAAAATCGCAAAAATATCTAAATTTTCGATTCGGATAAAAATAAACAAATTCGCGATGCTGTAGCAATAAATCCTTATAATTTGACTAATGTAAAGTATTTTACTTATACTCATCTCTTCAAAGATTTAATTGGGTACTTTATACTACATATTTAATTTATTTATATGCACTATAAATTTAAGAAAACGTAGCAGTTTGCTGAAAACCGTAGGTGTTACGAGAAAGAAACAGTTGCTTCCCAGAGCCTGTACACTGTATCACATAGCTGCAAATTTGAAAAGAATGGCAAGGCGTTTAGATTTAAAATACACCAACTTAAAAGGACGATTACGATTAGCTGAAACTTACACTCGATCGGAAGAATTCTTCAAAACTGTTCTTAATGAACCATCATGCAAATTTCTATTGTCACAAATTAGATTACAGACTCAGAAACCTAAAGGTAGAAGGTTCAATATTGATGATAAAGTGCTGGCACTAGCAATACTTAAACAAAGTCCGAAAGGGTATAAACTCTTGCAAAGACTATTTGCACTCCGATCCCGTAAAAGTAAGTTATTAAATGATATACCATTTAATTCTGGCATTAATGAGAACATAATTAACAATTTAAAAGTTGTTTGCAGCAACTTAAACGGAAATGATAAATTATGTACCATTATGTTTGACGAAATGTTTTTGGAGACAGGATTATCATATAATTCCAGAAATGACACTATTGAAGGTTTTGAAAACTGTGGTGATGGTGGAAAACCAGTATTTGCCGATCATGCAATGGTTTTTATGGCTCGGGCGATAACCAGAAAATGGAAACAACCCATTGCCAATTTTTTTACGCAAGGTGGTATGAAATCTGGTCCGTTAGATGTATTAAACTTTGCATTGTAATATCATACCATTCAGACAATAAAGATTTTTGAATTGAATTGAGTAAATTGTGATTATTGTGTCTGCAGTACGCATAATTTGAAAAGCATTGTTATTAACTTAATTATTACTTTTTACATTAACAATTGGATCAAAAATATTAACCGAACATTAAAAGGCTTAGATTGTAAAAAATATTATAATACAAACGTTAGAAATCCAATTACTGAATTAGCGCACGCTAAATATTTAAAATATAAAACTAAAAATGGTAAAATTAAACAAATAAAGCACTGCATTTAAATTACATTATTGTAAATGCTTCGTTGACTACTTCTAATAAAAACAGTAAATACGAGTTTTTGTTTTCCCTTTTAGTATTATTCGTTCTTTATATAAAGTTGACAGTTTTGGCTGTTACACGTACATTTGCGTGTTATTGCAGTTTTATACACTAATTGTATTTCTATGTTATTTTTATAAATACTAACAATAAGTGCAAGAAACTGCTTCAACTAGCAGCCACTACAGATAAACAAGACACATAGAGTGCATAAAAGTGCAATACGTAATAATAATAATAATACCTAAAAGTACAATAAATATTTTACGACTCTAAATTCATTTTTAAATTGCCGCCTGAAATGTTGTTTCTATACTACACCTGCAGTGGCGCTGTTATGGATACGTATGTAATATATTAGATTCCCATCTAAATATACTCTCTTATCTATGCATGTAAAGATCTCTGGACTTCAGTTTTACAAACAAACAATCTTATATTGAAATTGTTAATAACATTCATTAACCCATTCAGGACGAGCGCCGTACTTGTACGGCATTCGATGGTCCACCCTGCCGGCCGAGCGCCGTACTATTGCATTTTGGTCTGTAGGAGTTTCCCGGCCTGTTCACGTTCATGTACGGCATTCCTAACGTTATTGTCGGCCGAGTGCCGTACATTTCTTCATGAGTCTGTTTATTTTTTTATGGCCAACAAGTAAATAAAATACTTTAACTATTGACAAAATAAATACGCGTTTATTAGTAGAAGTACATTTATTTCGAATAAAGAATAGTGTACTCACTAGAAATCTAAATCTTAAACACAAAACTCAAGAAAGTCAAAGAACCTAATTGTGTTCTATAGAAAGAAAAACTCAACTAATTCTATATAACCAAAACACTACACTTAGCTTTAATATTTTTTCTTTGTATGAAATTGTTCAAAGCAGGGGTAAACGCAAAGAGCAACGCTACATTCTTTACACATGAACTTCACATCTTTTCTCTTTCGTTTTGCAAGTTTCGTATTGGCGCAGACATGGCATCTTCGTTGCGTCTTTTTTCCTTGTGCTTCTGTTTGTGGAATCGGTGCAGGAAAATGCCGCTCTATCAGCCGCAGGGGTTATCAACTGTTGGAGGTCTTGTTCTCCGGGTTGTCAGAGTATGAAATTCACCAATCATCTGAGATACAATTTGTAATCGAAAACTACTGAACGACGGTTTTCTACCTGATTTGATTTGGTATAAAATGTAGGAATTGTACAGGCATAGATCTATCATGTGGAAGTATACCTTCTTGTACCACTTTAGTGTTTTTCTGGCGCATTCTACGAAACTTACTTGCATATCCACTTTATCGATTGCACCCATTTTGCTGTTGTATTGTATGATGCACGCAGGTTTCATAACTTTGTCACCAGTTTTGAAGTGGGTTTTGCCAGTTTCTATCATATTTGCAGAGTCCACAGATGTTAGCATATGAACTACACGTTTGTCGTACCACTTCAAAGCCAATATTTTGTCATTATGAGCAATTTTACAGTCTCCTTTTCCTACTTGTCCAAAATCAGGCATACCCCTTCTGTTTGACCTAACAGTTCCACAAGCTCCGGTATTATTGTCGTAAAGGTAGTGAAACAACGTAGGACTCGTGTACCAATTATCGACATAGAGGGTATGTCCTTTATTCATATATGGTTCCATAAGGGTAAGAACTATATTTTCGGAAATTCCGAATTCTTCATTTCGTTGAATATTTGTAGAGGCACCGGTGTAAATTATAAGATCTAATATATAACCTGTTTCTGCGTCGCATATCTCAAAGAGCTTAACTCCAAACCTATGGCGTTTGGAAGGTATATACTGTTTGAAAGCTAAACGACCTTTCCATAGAATGAGGCTTTCGTCAATTGCTAAATCTTCGAATGGATACAGAGATCTACCAAAACTTTCCTTGATTGAAGAGAGAATAGGCCTTATTTTTCTTAGAGCATCATTTTTGTCTAGGTTTGCATTATCGACAAAATGTAGAGCATACAGAATTTGCAGGAACCTATCTCGTGAGCAGACTTTTGCAAAAAAATGGAGTTTCAACAACTGGGTTTGTTGACCAATAATCCTTTAGAGCTGGTTTCTCTATAAATCCCATCAAAATACATAATGCCGTGTATGTATACATCTCTGCAGTATTCACGTTTACCCACTTAGAAAAAGATGGCATGTTTTTGTTTTTCATTGTTACTGCGTATCTGTTTGTTTCTTCAGTAATAACAGCAAGTAACTCTTCATTCAGAAAATGTCTGAAGTATGTCACTTCTGGGGAATCTACTTGAAGTTTTAGATTGTCTGTTATACCAGAATTACTACGATCGAAACCGAAATCTTTCGGTGTGAAGTTGTTATCAAACTTCCAAGGTATACCGCCGGGCAATGATTTACTATTATTTATTCTCATTCTCTTCGAAGGTCCTGACTGATTCACATCGTCTACAATATGCTGTACTTCGGCAACACTAATACTCTGTTCTTCAGAACTACTCGTACTTTGCTCGCCTAAAACCAGAATTTCATCTTCGCCACTAGAATAATCTACATCTTCACTTTCACTTAACATGTAATCAATGTCACTTTCGTACAGTAATTTTTCGAGTTCTTCGTCCGTTAAATATTTCTCCATTTCACAGATGCAAAACGTAAAATCACTGCTGTACTGAAATATAAACAGCTGACAGCTGTAACTAACGCGCAAGACAAGTAACTAGCGACTAGTTAGTACATTCGGTGGCCGCTTCCCGAGCTCGGCCGGCTGACTAGCGCGCCATCTCCCGGCGCTCGTCCGGAATGGGTTAATACATTATTTGAAGTATTATTCTGTTGAAACGTTAATTGCTTTTTATTTAATTTCATCCATATGTAAGCACTATCCCTATACCGGGAGAATTAAAAGGATTACTTATTGATATAGGGGAAGCTGGGGAAGATACAACCGCTTTCTAATTTTACATTAATATCTTGAAAATAAAATTTTAATTTTTGACTTTTTGTGAGAAGTTAAGCATTTTATTGTTTTTTATACCTATTTTTGTTTTTGTATTCTCTTAAATATTTTACTCCGTATTTTTACACGATTTTGAAAAAAAAATTGCATTTGGTTGTATCATCCCCAGTGCCGGGGTAGACTCAACCATGAACTAGGGAAGATTCAACCACAAATAAAAAAGAACTTATATCAAATTCAAATTGTTTATTGTTGAGTTATAATGTATCGTAAACCTTAGTTAGTAAGATACACAAAGGAGTGGGTCGATATAAAAAGAATAATATAAAAATGCGCAAAAATAGAAGGCCAAAATTTTTAAATACTAGACATAATATATTAAACAAAAAAAAACAGGATTTTTAATTTACCGCACATTCCAGCCTTTAAAATTAAATTTAAAATAATAAAGCGAACCTGTTCTGGCTGTTCCAGAGCTTTCCAGAGGTGGAAGTACCATAACAATATCATCTCTTTCTACGCTTGAAATGTCGTCAACAACCGGAAACGCAAAGGTATCAGTGTTATGTTTACGTCTCAGGAATTTAACGTCATATTGATTTTGTTCCCGTGACAAAACTTGACCTATGTAATAAATTTTGTTAGTTTTTGTGCAAAATTTTGCTAAGACGAAATCATTTATCTTAACAATAAAGTCTTTTTCTATAACCATAGAGAACTCATCAAGAGCCACATCAGAATTGGCTACCTCAAAAGACGAATCGCTCACATCAGTTTCGTTGTCAATTTGAGAAAAAACTTTTCGTTTGGTCGTCTTCGCTAACTTTAAAGATGTTTTTCTATTTCTTTCTTCCTCCGCTGCTTTAATTTCGTCCATCATTGGAGTAGAAGTATATATTTTTGATTTGGATTCTCTTTTTCTTTGTCGCTTTTTTTCTATTTTTGCTTTCGGATACGGTCGTACGTTTTCTACTTGAAGTATATTTGTTTGATTGCCGTGCTTTTCTGTCTTTTTAGTATTGTCCTTGGATGTCGAAGCAGTGGCATCTACTTCAACATCTAATAAGCTGCGTACCTGAAAGCTTGTCACTGCTTTACTTTTGTCTCTAATTTTGCTCTCTTCACTTTTACTTAAATCGCTGCTTTGAGACCTTACATCTTCTTGATTGACAAAAGCTTCAGGATTTGGCACATAGTTGTCATCAGTCACAGTGCTAGCGGCAAAGTCCTCATCGCTAAAAGCTTGTCTGTTCAATGGCCAGATTCCAGTTTTCTTAAATGCATTTGTTATATTAGATATAGAAAAGGTTCGGTAAAATGCCACTGCTGATAACTCTCCAATATTCCTAATAGTAATCGCTTTACCGGGATTTGATAGTAGCCAATCGTTAAATGCAACAACTAACGAACCCTTAAATGGACCATAAACACCAACATCTAGGGGTTGTAGTCGATGTGTGCTATGTGGTGGAAAAGACAATAAAGAAATCCCATTAGCTTTACAAAATTTGATAGATTCATACGAGATATGTGACTCGTGGTTGTCCAAAAGTAGCAAAATACGCTGTTCCTTTGAGCAACGAGTCTGCGCCATAATGTGATTTAAGACTTTCGGAAAAAGTTCCTTTGTCATCCATCCTGATTTGTTATTCAAAATTAAGGAGGAGGTAGGGGCTCCAGTGATGTAGTTCTCAGGATGACGTAATCTTGGAACAACATATGCTGGAGGAAGAGCATTTCCCATTGCATTTACTATCCCAACAAATGTTACCAGCTCTCCTCTTTCTCCCGAAGATACCTGACCTACCTGTTTTTTCCCCTTTTCACTAATTACTCGTGGAGCTCTCATAACCGTGGTAATACCGGTTTCATCTAAATTATAAATTTGTTCAGCCCTAAATTTAAACATTTCTAGCAAAGAACAATAGTTTTCAAAAATTCTTCTACCCTAGCTTTGTTAAACCCCGTTCCACGTAGAATACTGGTACTCTCGGGCTTTCGTAGGGCCAAATCAGGATGCCTAGACATAAAGCAAAACAACCAATCTTCACCTAAAAGAAAATTATACCCATATATTATAAAAACAAATTAAACATTTTAACATTTAACATACCTGCTATCTTATTTTCATTCCAATTGCGTGGCATTCTACATGGCAACCTTGAAGCATATTCAAAAGCAAGGACCCTCACTTGTTTCTTTGACAGACCATAATGCAAGGTTGATGATTTTTTTATATATTCAACCAAACTATTTTCTTCACTGATTGAGAAAACTTGTAGAACTGAGTATTTGCTATGGAACTTTCTTTCTTCTTCCTCCGACGACATACCAGAATCAGATGAATTACAATACTTTTCTTCTAGGCCTCTTTTTTTAAGAGCTTTCATTCTCGACATAAGAGTATCCCTTTTGATGTTATAGCGCCTTGCCGCCTCTCGAATTGAAATTCTTCTCCTAAAGCAATCTTTCAACGCTAATTTCATTCCTCTTTCATCGATTGTTCGATTTGTTTTCCTAACGTACACACGCGGCATCTGCAAAAATATATGAAATTATTGAAAAAAAACTAAGGTGCAAACACACACGGGATTAGATCTAATGGTTGAATGTTCCCCATAAAACTTGGTTGTATTTACCCCACCAGCACACAGTGTATTTAGATGGCTAAATAAGAAGTAGGTAATTTCTTAAGGTTATGTTCTACGCACTAAAACTAACCCAAAACTGTATAAATTCACCTATGATTTCAATATTTTAAGCACTCAAGAAAAACACACTATGTCATAGAAAACCTTAAGTAACAGATACTTACCTTAAAAGCGTTAAAATCACAAATCTTTAATAAAAAGTTACCCTTTGATACGGCGTCCACTAAATTATTCACACAAGACAAGCCAACTGACTGGCACATTATGCTTGGAAGAATGAGCGGCAATTTTAAACTAGTTAAAAGACAAAATCAATGGTTGTATCTTCCCCGTGGTTGAAGCTTCCCCAGTTTCCCCTATGCATATATTTATGTATTTTAATTCACCAGGTAAGGCAAGTATACCGCTGGCAAAGACGATTTGCAGATGATGAAAATGCATTTGCTACTCGTAGAAGTAGATGTGGCAGAAGAATGACTCTGGTAGAACAAGATGTTAATAATATTGTAAATTTGGTAATGAATGATCCGTTCTCGGCGCTAATGCGCGTCTTGTTCGCGTTCATTCTGTTTAGGGCTTAACGGCGCCGTCGGGACAATTTTTGGTATTTAGAAGCAGCCGCCCTAGTATAATCACGGGAAATCCCGCTATTAGTGATTCCCCGACTCAATTCTTTATTGATCATTTCACTGCGAGTATCCGGGCATAATAGTCACTTGCCGATGTGTGTCTTGTAAATAAAGTGATTGAAAGTTATTGATAAAGTGATTTTGTTTATTGATAAACTTTATTGGTTCTGTCTAAAACCAATTGTTTAAAACCAAACTGTTTAAAAACTGTGTTAAAATCTAGAAATTGTAATTGTTCGTGTTTAATATTTCATTGTTAAAATAAAAATAAATAATCAACGTAAGTAACCTTTAAACCTTATTCGGTCTTTAGGGGGGGGATTGAATAAAAACACGACGATTTTTAATATTTTTTTTTAAAGAGGATTGTTTTTTTAAACATAGAAACTTTTTTTTTTGATGCGTTACGCATATATTTGCAAAAACAAATTGTGTTTTAATTTGCCATAATTTGCCTCTGTAGCAGAGGGCGTTAAAGTTGACGGCTGAAAAACGAGATACCAAACGGTAGCAAAGATTACTTCTGTTGAGTAAAATAGGATCTTTTCAAAAAATTAAAAATTATAAGAATGGTGAGTATTTTACTAAAAATGTGAAAAAACGACCTTTTTAGATTAGGAAAAGTGGAATTAAAACTGAAATATAGCATTTTAATCAAAGATCCTAGTTTGCCCACGTTTACAAACATAATACAAAAAACAATTAGCGTCTGAGAAATTCTTGTTACCGATTTCAGAAACATCATTTCGGGAAAAATTTGCTTAAACTTTATACGAGTGATGTATACAGTTTGTATACAAGTGATACATAAAGCTATAACTTTTATACGGAACCGAGTACTTATTCTAGACTTATTCTAGACACATATAGCATTGAGAGATAAAAGAAAAAAAAACTTTTTTTAATTAAAAATGAGAATTCCCTCTTAAAAGGTAACTGGTGCTGTTATTTTTATCTTAAAGCCATTTTCGAAATTTTGTTGCAGGATGGACAGGTGGTTTAAAGAAGGCACTTTAAATCGTTCTGCTGCAGAACTTGACTCTTCTCTTTCGAACCCAGCAACTAGCTCTTTTGTTAAATATAACTGTGGTAATAGGTAATAAAAGTGATGCAACTGAAATCGCCACAAACGAAATTAGGCCAGTAATGGCCTCTACAAGTAATCAACTCAGAGCAGTTACAAAAAAACTAAGGAAATATGATGAAAGTTATATATGTTTAGGATTCATGAACGATAATGATAATCCTCAGTGTGTCATATGCAAGTTCTATCAAATAGGTCTATGGCTCCAGCTAAAATGCGTCGTCATTTAGAATCTGTTCATGGTGAGTTTAAATAAAAAAATGTTGAATTCATTCGGAAGAGTGACGAACTTTTAAAATTAAAAACGGTTATGGTTCAAACCAGAAAAACGGTGAATGAAAACGCAACTGAGGCTTCTTACTTAGTCAGCTATCTGATAACTCAACGCGGTGAAGCATACTCAATTGCGGAAAATCTTATTAAACCTTCATGTATGGAGATGGTAAAATGTGTATTAGGTGAAAAATTTGCAAAAGAAATGGCTAAGATTTCACTTTCGAATGACACGGTAGCCCATCGCATCAGAGATTTAGCAGCCAATATAAAGAATGAACTTACTTTTCGTCTCAAATCATGCAAATTTTCATTACAAATATATGACTCGACCGATGTAGCTGGACTCGCAATATTAATTGTAATCGTTAGATATCAGCACGAAAACGCATTATTGGAAGATCTACTTTTATGCAAATCTTTACCACCACGTACTACTGGAGTCGAAATATTTGGTTTTCTAAATTCTTTTCTCGAAGAGAATAAAATACCATGGGACAACTGTATTGATATCTGTACCGATGAAGCAAAGGCCATGAGTGGCATAATTAATGGGGCTGTACAGGTTATTAAAGACATAGCTAAAAACTGTTCTAGTAGCCACTGCATGATTCATAGGCAGGCACTTGCTGCTAAAAAATTATCCCCCAGTTATAAGAATGCTCTTGATGAGGTCATCAAAATCATTAACTTAATAAAATCTCGAGCGCTAAATAATCGTTTATTCAAAATACTCTGTGAGGAGATTGGAAGTGTGCATACATCTCTTCTTTTACATACTGAAGTCCGATGGTTATCTCGAGGAAAGATACTAACCCGTTTTCTTGAGTTAAGAGACGAGGTGCGTGCTTTTTTTTTAGAACACAATTTTGAATTGAAAGGTCGATTATTTGATAGAAATTGGTTGCTTAAAATTGCCTATTTAAGCGACAATTTTACAAAGATAAATGAACTTAATTTAACACTCCAGGGCAAACAAGTAAATGTATTTATTGCCCACGAAAACATTCTTGCTTTCACGAAAAAAATAGCATTTTGGACAATTTGTATGAGCTCCAACGAGTTTGATTGTTTCCCAACAATAAAAGGCTTTTTAGAAGAAGAAGGGGTTGAAATGGCAGAGGCAGGAAGAAATTATTCAACATCTGAAAGGATTGAGTGAAGCTTTTAATAATTGTTTTCCAAATGAACAGCAGATTAAATATCAAAATGAGTTGTGAATTAAAAACCCATTTATTTTCATTGCACGACCTTCGACCATGTCAACGGAAGAATACAAAACTTATCGAAATGACATCTGATTCATCATTGCAAAATAAATTTAAATTAATGCCATTAACGGAATTCTGATGCAGTATAAAAGATGAATATCCTCAATTGTCGGAAAAGGCCGTGTTGGTGCTTTTACCATTTGTAACCACATATACATATGTGCGAAACGAAGTTCTCAGCTTATTTGTCGACAAAAACTAAATACCGGAACAGACTTGATGCCGAACCTGACATAAGAATTCAACTTTCATCAATTAAGCCTAATATTAAGTATATTTGTGGGAGGCGAGGGCATGATGGACTTGAGGGGGCATCTAGCATGCCTATTCCTCGGACTCTGTCATGACCAGGGCTGGTGACTGCACACCAGTCAAGACCAATGTGCGTGGTGAAGAGCCACATCCTACACGAGGTGCTTCTGTTCTATGCTAAACACATTGGATCTAGACTTGCCTGTCGATAAACTGGCCTGCTTTCCCTGTGGGTAGCCCGCAGGGAATCAGACTCCCTGCTCAGCTGTCGTGTCGTGGCCTAGAGCTTGCACATGGGACCGTACGGCGCCGATGGTGGGCTTTTCTTTTGGAAAGTTTCATCATCGTCAAACCAGGCTTTCGGCTGGTGCCTTGCACCTACCGGGAGTTGGGGGGCCTTGGCTTAATTGCCTGGGCCGAGAGGAGACAACCTCACAAAAAAAACCTAAATCCTAAGGTTGTGGTCGAGCTGATGGGATGCGTGGCTGAATAGAAGATCAGTCCCTATCGATCAACCCTTGGGGCACCGGGCGCACCCCATTGTATAAATGCCTTACCCGCGTACCGGGGCACTGCGCTGGGTCGACCTACTTTTCCCCTTACTCGTGGGACTCACATGATGGAACCGCAAGAATATATAAAACCCAACAAACCCAAATCGGGGGACTCTGAAAAGAGACACCCAAGTAAACCTGCAAAGGTATCTACAATGGATGCAAGGGCTGGAGGCTCGGGAACCGAGAATCCGAAACCGAGATCCAAACTCTCCGGCGCCGAAAGGCGCAAACGTAGGCTGCAAGGCTAGCCGCTTTGGCCGAGCCGGGCAGCACTACGCCTAAAATAGAAAAGGCCGCCAGGGAAGCGACTATCGCTAAACCTAGCACCAGCCACGCGGTGACTGCGGGGGTGAAGCGAAACCTCTCTGAGGGCAGCTCACCGAAAGCAGTCACAAAGCGGATAAAGACAGGTAATCCTGCACCCAAATCCTATAAGGAGGCACTCGCGACAATCCGGATGGCCATTGTGCCTGAGGATTATCCTGAGAGCTCCATCTCGCAGGAGCAGGCGGACCAGATCCGAAACTGCTTGTTGCTGGAAATAGACAAGATAGAAGTCGGAGGACCGGAACCAGGCTTTAGCGAGGTCCGACACCGTGGGGGTATGCTGAGGGCGGGCTGCCTAGACACGAGCACCTGCTCGTGGCTTGCGGGCGCTGTCCGAAGCTGTACCCCCTGGGAAGGTGCCAAGCTGAAACTGGTGAGGGAGGAAGACTTGCCAAAACCCGTCAGGGCCATGGCTTGGGTCGCTGGCCCTCCCCGTGGAACCTGAGAAGCTTCTGCACCGACTCCAAGTGCAGAACCGTAAACTCAACACTGGCTCTTGGAGGGTGCTCAGCACCAAGGCTGACCCGAAAGGGCAGCAGGTGGTGTTTGCCATGGATGAGAGCCAGTGGAAAATCATCAAGGATACCTACGGGGTACACTGCGTATCCAATTCTCCCTTGTACCGTTCCGACTTTTGGGACGGAGGGAGAAGGAAGAAGCAGGAACCACTGAGGACACGGAGATGGAAACTGCCAAGGCAGGACCATCTGCACAGCTGTCTCCGGGGCCTGATGGGGACGCAGACACTGAACGGGCTGTGGGTTCCCCACAGTCTGCAGGCACTGCGTGTACCATCACGGACCTCCTTACAGACGCTCAACTGGTGGACGACCTCCTGCGAACTCCGCCAGGCGAAACACACACAGCAGGACAGGAACATCAACATTCCTGAAACTGCTGCAGATTAACCTCCACCACTGTAAGGCGGCCTCAGCTGCGCTACAAGCTTTTGTGGTAAGTAAAAACATTGATATAGTTCTCATACAAGAACCCTGGATTGCCATGGGCAAAGTAAGCGGCTTAGGGATTAGGGGATGGACCTGATACACAGCGACATTCTCAATCCCAGAGCCTGCTTGCTGATCAAAACTAACTTAAATTTTCTGATGCTTAGGGATCACTGTTCTAGGGACCTAGCCGCAGTAAAGATCCAGTGGATGGAGGGTACCGGGGCAAGAAACCTAATTTTGGGGTCTGCCTACCTCCCGTACGACCAAGAGGGTCCACCTCCCACCCCGGAAGTGAGAGCACTGGCGGCCTATGCGGGAGAGAGCAAACAGGAATTCCTGCTCGGATGTGATGCCAACGCCCACCACACCCTGTGGGGTAGCACAGGCATCAACAAACGAGGTGAGTCACTTCTAAATCACTTCATTGCAAACGGAATAAGTATACTTAACCGCGGAAATAAGCCGACTTTTGAAACGGCTAGCCGTGCGGAGGTTATCGATATCACCGTATGTACACTGCGCTGTGCGAAGTGGGTGGCGCAGTGGTATGTGTCGGATGAGCCGTCTCTCTCTGATCACAGGTATGTAAGATTCGATATTGAAATACCACAGGTAAGTCATATATCGTACAAAAATCCTAGGAACTGCAACTGGGACGCTTACCGGAAGCGCCTGACAGAGGAACTAGAGCAATGCCCTAAAAAGATAAGCACCGCTGCCGATATCGAGCTTTTAGCCGACGGCGTGCGGGCTGCTATAAAAACTTCTTACGATGAAAGCTGCCCCACCAAAGTCAAAACAACAAACAGGGATACACCATGGTGGACCAGGGAGCTGTCTGACTTAAGGGCGGCCACCAGAAGACTTTACAATAAGGCGAAAAGATCTGGATCGTGGAACGAATATAAAGTGTCCCTGACCAGATACAATTGCGCTCTGAGAAAAGCGAAACGGGAATCGTGGAAAAAATTCTGCCAGGAGCTAGAGGGAGTCCCCGAATGCTCCAGAATTCGTAAAGTCCTCGCCAAAGAAGGACCCTGCAGAATAGGGACACTGAACAAGCCAAACGGCGATAAGGCCGAAACAGAAGAGCAGGTTCTCAAACACCTCTTAGAGGTGCACTTTCCCGGCTCTAAGACCATTCACACCCAGACTGGGGGGAATGTGTGGAACTGAGCTATGCTCAGATACCTAACTTAAGAGCGCGGAAAGAAGACTGGAACCTCGCACGGAAAATAATTCAAGTCCCAAAAATTCGATGGGCCATCGAATCCTTCAAACCCTTTAAATCGGCGGGCACGGACGGCATTTTCCCGGCACTGTTACAACAGGGCCTGGAGCCGCTGTCACCAATTCTATGTACCCTACTAAGGGCTACCTTAGCTACGGGTTACATACCAAATAGCTGGAGAGAGGCTCGGGTGGTCTTCATTCCTAAACAGGGCAAGGCGTCCTACAGGGAAGCGAAGTCGTACCGGCCCATCAGCCTTACCTCTTTTCTTCTCAAAACTTTAGAGAAGATAATTGACAGACATTTGAGGGACTCCGTATTGGCAAAGCTGCCTCTAAACGAGAACCAATATGCCTATCAACCTGGAAAATCTTGCGAGCAAGCTATTCATGAGCTTGCCCGACGAGCGGAAATTGCCTTAAGCAACAAAGAAGTCGCGCTGGCTACCTTCCTTGATATAGAGGGCGCCTTTGACAGGGCGTCCTTTCTGTCGATGGGCAGGGAACTTCAAAGACGTGGAGTCGAGCCAACGGTGACAAGGTGGATCGACGCCATGATAAGAAACAGGATGGTTCAGGTGTCACAGAATCTCTGTACCATAAAGGCGACCGTGGCAGCTGGCTGCCCACAGGGCGGAGTGCTGTCACCCTTGCTGTGGTGCCTGGTGGTGGATGGCCTTCTCTGCGATCTTCGCACGGCGGGCTTTCACGCACAGGGCTATGCCGATGACATCACCATCATGATCTGCGGCAAGTTCGAGGGCGTGATATCCGAGAGGATGCAAGTCGCACTCGGACTCGTGGAAAGGTGGTGCAAAAGAGAAGGGTTAACTGTTAACCCTAGAAAAACGACCATGGTCGCGTTCACTCGAAGAAGGAAGCTTTCCAGACTTCAGTGTCCGACCATCTTCGGCTCAAAGATACCCGTATCCTCTGAGGTCAAATACCTGGGGGTGACTTTGGACGCCAAATTGACGTACAAACCACACCTGGAACAGGTAACAAACAAAGCCACGAGGGCCTTTGGGCCTGCAGAGGAATGTTTGGCAAAACGTGGGGGCTGAAACCTATGATGGTACACTGGCTGTACACGAAAGTTATAGTACCCTCTATAACTTACGCAGCGTTGGTCTGGTGGCACAAAGCTAGTTTGGGCTATGCAGCCAACGCACTCAGTAAAGTCCAGAGGATTGCCTGTTTAGGCATCACTGGAGCCATGTCTTCGACGCCGACTGCGGCGATGGAGGTGATCCTTGGGCTTCCTCCGCTGCAGCTTGTTCTGTGGTCGGAGGCAGTTTTAGGGGCCTACAGAGCAAAATGTAGTGGATGCAGTGGTTTCTCCGGTAGAACGGGGATCATACCGGCATCTTTACCTACATAGAGCAGACAGTACCACTGTCCATGAGGGCGGACAAGATCCCGCCCACTTTCAGTTTCAGTGGGGGATACAACGTAAACATCTCCAATAGAGAGATTGCCGAAACTCTCGCCCACAAACCGAGACGGGAAGTATCTCGCTGGTTTGTGGACGCCTCTAAAACGCCTAACGGCACGGGAATTGGAATTTGGAAAGAAGGTGAAACCGAGGGTGAAGCCCTCAGCCTAGGGAGCTCCGCGTCCATCTTCCAAGCCGAAGTAATCGCAATCCAGACCTGCGCGGAAGGCATTTTAAACTGCCCGCAGGTTAATGGAGCAGTGGAAATTCTCTCTGACAGTCAGGCTGCCCTTAGGGCACTACAGGCTGTCAGGTTCGATTCCGAGGCAGTGCTACACTGCCATAAGACTCTCGTAAAACTGGCGGAACGCCTCAATACAACACTGAGATGGGTGCCAGGTCACTCTGGAATCAGAGGTAACGAAATGGCTGACAAACTAGCTAGACGCGCCAGTGAGGGACCACTCGTGGGTCCAGAACCTACATGTGGGAACTCCTATGGCAGCATCAAAGCCTTTGTCAGATCTGAACTCGCTGTTAGGCATTGCTCCTATTGGAATGCACTTGCCGGCATGAGACACTGTAAAATTTTCGGGATTCGCCCGTATGATGAAAAACTGCGCAAGGCAGTTTCCATGAGCAGGGTCAGGTTGAGGTTACTCACAGGAATCCTAACCGGTCACTGCGCGCTGAACAAACACCTGCATCGCATGGGCATAGTAAACTCTCCCCTATGCAGAAACTGTGGGAATGCGGAGGAAACTCCAATCCATCTTCTTGCCGACTGCTCGACAGTGGACAGGGAGAGGCGGAGTTACTTCGGGGTCGGGCGTCTGGACGATGCTGGACTAAGAAAATTAACTCTCGACCAGGCTGCGGACTTTTTCGTCCGAGTGCAACCTGGCTAAGAGGAGTAAAACAGCACGGGGGCACAATAGGTCTTTCTTATGGCCGAGTTTGCCTTTACGGCTCGTCCGCCCGTGCAGTCCCAAAAAAAAAAAAAAAAAAGTATATTTGTGATAATAAAAAGCAATATCATTCATCCCATTAAAATTAAAATTTAAAAGTCCTTTAAATGTAAATTTAAGTTGTTTTAAGGTCTATGAAGTTGGGCGTATCCATCTCACCATATTCAAGTAGAGTAGTCTCAGGTATTAGTGCTCAATTTGTGCTGTATATCTTATAATTTGTGGTGATTTCGTTATCGAGATATTTAAGAAATTAATGGGTGCGTCCAACTTCACGTTGGACGGACCCTTATTACCAAATCGATCCAAGGTAGTCTCAAAAATTAGTGCTCAATTTGTGCTATTTCAGAATTTGTGCTCATTTCTGTATCGAGATGTTCAAAAAATTAATGGGTACGTCCAATTTCACGCTGGACGGACCCTTATTACCAAATCGGTCCAAGGTAGTCTCAAAAATTAGTGCTCAATTTGTGCTATATATCTCAGAATTTGTGCTCATTGTGGTATCGAGATATTCAAAAAATCAGTGGGTCCGTCCAACTTCACGCTGGATGAACCCCTATACCAAATCGATCCAAGGTAGTCTCAAAAATTAGTGCTCAATTTGTGCTGTATAGCAAAGAATTTGTGCTCATTTCGCTATCGAGATATTCAAAAAATTAATGGATGCGTCCAACTTCACGGTACCGCAACCATACAGTCGAAATGAAGGTAAGTGATCTGAAAAACTAGTGTTCAACATGTACAAATTTGTGCTATATGTATGTATATAGATATCAGAATTTGAGCTTAGCAAAGTGACTACTAAAAAGGGTTCCACTTATCAAAAAGATTAAGAAACGCTGTTATAGAACAAGTTTTGAGCATGGTGGAACATTAATATTACTAAGACAGGACTTGCCACTGCAACAAATAAAACTACACCAGTATACTACAGAAAAAGATATAGAACTGGCAGGTGTACTGTGGAAGAAGAAAAAAACCATAGTTATATCAGCTTATAGATCGCCGACTGGTAATATAAAACACTTTACAGAGAATATGTATTTGATGCTTACAGATATATGCAACAAATACAGAACTTTTAAAATATACTTGTGCGGAGACTTCAATGTAAATTTCCAATGCGATTCTAATGAAACAAGATTGCTAAGGGAGTGCTGCATGTCTTTTGGCCTCCATGAAATCTTCAATGAACCTTCTCGGATAACTGCAACGACAAGCACGTGTATTGATAATATTTTTACAAATACCAGTAGTACATTTATAAAACAAAATGTTGTAAATTTACATATATCGGATCATTTGGCACAGAAGGTATCCATTATGATCGACAACACCGTGGATCAGAAGGAGGTAGTGATAAAAACAAGATTTATAAATAGTACAAGTTTACGTACCTTTCAAAGTAAAATTGAATCTGTAAATTGGGAATTTCTGTTTTCGATGGAGGCATCAAATATGTACTCAGCTTTTCATAATGTGATCTGTGCAATTTTCGAATGCACGTTTCCCGTAAAGGAAAAAATACTAAAGACAGGTAAAAGAAAGAGTAAGTTTGTATATACTGAAAAGATGAATGCAATGAAAAATACATTGGACGCCCTATTTACTATAATAAAAGTCACAGGAAACGAAGCAGTGGCAAATAACTACAGAGCATTGAAAAGGGAATATAGTAAAGAAATAATACACGCAAAGAAAATGACTGTAACAAACAGATTATCACAGACAGATAACAAAATAAAAGAAATATGGAAGGTCATAAGAACAGAAACACAGCCCAGCACATCCCATGTTATTGATAAAGAGAACGAAAACACCCTCAATTCTGATGATTTAAATGAACACTTTACATCAGTAGGAGAAAATCTTATAATGCATATGCTTGGTCCAGTTCAGGATGCGACGATATTTTTACGAAGGGGCAAACAAAGTGTATTGAACTCCATATACTTGGAACCAGTGACAGCCACAGAAATCATTAATATAATACACAATTTAAATAAAAAGAAAACTCGAGACGTATATGGGCTATCAATAGAAGTGATTTCCACGGCGGTAGATATTATTTCGCGACCACTGGCGGAGGTGTTTAATATTTGTATACAGGAAGGGATTTATCCGAAAGAACTAAAAAAATCGAAAGTAGTGCCTATCTACAAAAATGGAGACGAGGGGGATCCAAACAATTACCGACCCATAACGATCATACCCACTTTCTCTAAAATATTCGAAGTGGCTCTTAAAAACAGGTTGATGAAATTCTTTGACCAAAATCAAGTATTTAGTGACAGCCAGCATGGTTATCTGAAAGGTAAGTCTACCACATCTGCGGTTATTGACTTGGTCGAACAAATAACCTGTGGATTTAATGATAAACAAGATATTGTGTTAACATGCTGTGATTTGACCAAGGCTTTTGATTGCGTAAATCATGACCTACTGCTTGAGAAGTTGTCGTTTTATGGAATAAGGGGACAAACATACAAATTAATGAAATCGTATTTGAGCAACAGAGAACAGATAGTGGAGTGAAAAGATCTTAAGTCGGAATATAGACAAATATCAATGGGAGTGCCACAAGGATCCGTATTGGGCCCGCTGTTCTTCTTAATTTATATAAACGATCTACCAAATAATATTCGAGATGCTAGAGTATGCTTGTTTGCTGATGATACGTCATTATTGACTAAAAATTCGAATGTAGAGTATGCAATGAAGAAGTCGAAGCAATCATTATCGGAAGCAAACTAGTGGTTTGCCAGCAATGGTTTAGCTTTAAATCAAGCAAAAACACAAACATTGGTGCTAACAACGAAAAGCCAACCAGAGGAAGACCGTCAATCCATGAAGTTTCTGGGAATATATATGTCAAACGACTTAAACTACAGACACCATGTTCATGTTCTGACAAAAAAATTAGCTTCTGCAATTTATGCCATTCGCAGAATCAAAGAAATAGCGACACATGAAGCAGCAAGGACAACATATTACGCTTTATTTCACTCACGCGCCATATATGGACTGCTAATTTGGGGACACACACCAGAGGCACATGAAGTATTCCTAAGGCAAAAGGAAGCAATTAGAGCCCTGTGTAAAGTAAGCCGCAGAACATCTTGTAGAAAATTGTTTAAGCAACAAGGGATACTTACCATACCTTCTACTTATATCTTACAATGTGCAGAATACGTTCACAGTTCAGGTGATAAATACGTGACCCAAAGTGAGAAACACGATTATAATACGCGCAATAAAGACGAACTAGTGGTGCCGTTTCAACGAATAAACAAGGCTAGAACATCCATAAACTATTACGGCTTAAGAATATATAATCACTTACCTACACGTATTAAATTATTAAATAAAAAGCAGTTCAAAGAAAAAACAATAGAGTTGTTACTAAATAATTCATATTACTCGATTGACAAGTTTTTACAAACTAAATTTTAAATTGTAGGGGAAAGTGGGGACCATTCGGCATGTTAAGCTATTAACCATTGTAACTTTCAAACGATATATTGGACTGTATTATCATGCTAGTCAATAAGTAGACCAATAAATAGTGCTTACTTGGTGGCAGTTCGAGCTTGTTACAATGGACCAGTTTTTGGTTAGAAACAGCCAACATATCTTTGACATATTGCCGAATGCTCCCCTACCCTTGGTATCATTCGTCAGGTGGGTAGTCATCATTCGCCATCTACGTTAATACATATAACTAAAGTTTATTTTATACCAAAAACATTACAGTTAGTCATTTTAATACTAAAATATAAAAAAACCTTAACTCTACAACTTAAAAGTACGTTGAGAAATTCAAATATCCTCAAAATATTTGAGATGATGTAAATTAACGTACGTGAATATTAGCAAAATTGAAATTAAATTTAAATACGGCCGAGGTTCTTGTAGTTCCTTTCTCTTTAAAATATGGAAGGTTTGCCACAATATCATCTCTGTTCACAACTGAGATATCATCTATTTCCGGGAAAACGAAATAATTTGAAGTACCCCTTCTTCTTAAGTATTTAATTTCATGTTCTTTATTTTCAATTGAAATTACTTTCCCGATATAATATACTTCGCATTTAGATAGTGTAAATCGCACCAAAACAAAATCGTTAGGTGAAATTATATCGTCTGTTAAATGACGAATATCTTGAACACTTTCATCTCCGGAAGAATCATCTAATTCAACACTCATACTTGAATCACTTGAATATTCTTTCTCGTTAGCACTGGTATCGGTTAATAAATTCTTTTTTACAGATTTTGCCTTGTTCTTCTTAACTTTTTTACTTCGTTCGTTCTCTAAGCTTATACGCAAATGAAATTCTGGTGTATCGGTGTATACAGTGGATTTCACTGCAGTTCTCTTGGTTACCTTTTTTTCTGATGGTGCAGCTACGGGGTATGGTCTTATATTGACCAGACTAGGACGTTTGGAACATTCAGCAGAAGTCGATGCCTGTGGAGGAGTGCGTTCAAGACTCTCCATACCTTCGAGTTCCTGAGTTTTGTGAGTAATGTCTTTTGTACACTCTTTGTCTGTAACTAAACTTGGTAAAAAATCGTCGTCGGTAAATGCTAGTCGGTTTACAGGCCAAATGCCAACTGTCTTGAAAGCACTGGTGATATTTTTTATAGTAAAAGCTGACTCATAAGCTTTAGATGCAAGGCCGGCAATATGTCGTATTGTTAATGTTTTCCCAGGGTTTGTAATAAGCCAATCATTTTGTGCTCTTGCTAAGTAAGATTTGAAGGGACCGAAAACTCCTACATCGAGAGGTTGTATTCGGTGCGTTGTGTGTGGAGGAAAGGATAGTAAAACAATTCCATTTTCTCTACAAACAGTTATTGCTTCAACAGATATATGGGACGAGTGGTTGTCAATAAGCAGTAGTATTTTATTATCTTTTAAGCACTTGATGTGCTTAATTATATGCTTCAAAACTTTAGGAAATAATTCTGCGGTCATGTAGCCCGATTTGTTTCCAAGGGCTATGGCGGAGTTAGGATATATTTCGCCCATATATTCCTCTGGATTTCTTATTCGGGGATAAATGAATATAGGTGGGGCTGCTGCTCCAGCAGCGTTTACTATACCCACAAACGTCACCTGTTCTCCTCTTTCACCAGAAGAAGCTTGTGCGACTTGCTTTTTCCCTTTCTGGGCAACAACCTTTGGTGGAGACATAACAGTGTTGATCCCAGATTCATCAAGGTTCCATATATCGGTAGCTTTGAATTTATATTTTTCCATAACCGCAACAAACTTCTCAAAAAAATGGTCGACGGCTGGCTTATTAAAGGCCATGGATCTGGCATGACTAGTGTTTTCTGGCTTCCGAAGTGACAGTTCAGGGTGTCTCTTCATAAATCCCCTCAGCCAGTCTAAGCCTGAAATAAAAAACTAACCGTAATACCATTTGAATCAGAATACTCTGCTAATTATATAGCTTGCTTGTATTGGCTGCTATTGATTTTTTGTAAATATTATAGTTAGCCAAAACATTCCACATTAATAGTGGTAGTATTTGTGAAGTTCTAGATTTAAAAATCATTGAAGACTGACTATAACAATAATTGTACCTGCAAGTTTTTTGTCGTCCCATCCTTTTGGAATATTGGTGCATTCGGGGAGAGACTTTGCAAACTGATAAGCTATGGTCCTAATTTGACTGTAGTTTAGACCATAGTTGAGATTTGAGCAGTGTTTTATATAATCGGCGAGCTCCATCTCTTCGTCAGTTGAAAAAGTTTGTTGAGAGCAGTACTTATTTGAATATTTTCTCTCCTCATCACTCTCATTGCCTGAATCACCCATCCTATTTTGCAGCTCTTCTAAACTAAACTTTTGAGATAGCTTTTTAATTCGAGACTGCAGAGTAGTTCTTTTTATATTATAATCCCTTGCAGCGGCAGATATACTCAAATGTTTAGATATAACGGAGGATATTGCAAGTTTCATGTTTTCTTCACTAATATTCATGCGATTTGTTTTTTTAACATAAATTTTTGGCATCTGAAACAAAATTAATTGTAACAAAAGTTTAGGTAGTGAACATTCGGCAGATGCCGAATCATCACTACCTTCATATGACGAATGTACACTACGTAGGGTAAATGTATACTTTCCAATATAATGTTTTACACGTGATTTAGTAGGGTTACGATTGTATCGCGTAGAGTTACTCAATACATAAAACAAACAAATGGACATAGTTGACAAAAGATTCTTCAAAAACAAATACCAAAAACAATACTTTTCATTTCGCAGAAATACGTACCTTTAAACCACAGTACTCACAATTTTTTCGTAAAATATTTTAGGAACGCACGTTTATAACGGTCATTTACTACAACTAAATGCACATAGGTAGCCTACAATATGACGTAAAATTAGGCGGTAAAATCAAACTAAACGCGAGGTATTAAGATTTGACGAATGTTCACCACTGCCGAATGGTCCCCGCTTTCCCCTATCTATGTATGTATGTTTTTTTTATAATTTGTTGACTTGTCAAATGTTTTAATTAATTATTTTGACCAAATTTAGTCTTAGATATATTCTATATAAGTACATATTTATGTATTTTACTGTTTAATGTGTGCTCTCTTGACAGTGTTATTGCCAAATGTGAAGGTATAAACAATAAAAAATATCTATCTATCTATCTATCATGAGGACTCGGAAGGAGGAATGATGGACCTGTAAGTGTTGGGGATTATGTCCTAATTCAATTTCCCACAAAAAAGAAAATTCCACACTACATTGCTCTAGTCCAATCTATGATTGAAGAAACTGAGCTGCAGGTTTCCTTTCGGCGAAGGAACGGGAATAAGTTTGTTTCTTCACTTGTTCCGGATATCAAGAGTGTAGCAGTAGAAGACGTCATTTTGAAGCTTCCCCTTCCGTCGGTACATGGTGAAGCAACAAGAACCTCAGAAATTGCTAAAGTATTACATACCATTTTATGAATATTATAAAGCTAAATTTAGTTTTTTTTCTACTTTAAAATGTGTTTTTGTGCCTTACACAATAAAAACAATAAAATTTCCCGTTTCAGTTTTGTACACCTGTGTTTTATTATTAACCGTAGCCGTCAAATACACGCATATAATGATTTTGATGGCGTTTAAATAACATTTCTTCCTTTTTGACCGGCGTGTCTCATTTTTACACTTTTTGCTGGGTAAAAAAGAAGCACTAAAATTAAAAAAAAACATATGCTCATGTTTAAAATATCAGTATTCTGATACTTAACACCTATTCTAAATAATTTTTCTTTTTTTGTGCAGAAAGGGCTTTAGTTACTTTTTTCAAAAATTCATTTCAGACGTATACAGAGACCTTGACGTTTTTGACTTGGCGTTTATTGACATAATACGTTAGGTGTGTAAATTACTCCTACGAAACTGCGTAGGTAACTGAAACGTCATAAAAGTTAGAAACAGTTTTTTTCATTTTTTCAAAACCAAGTTTTACGACTTACGACCTTTCTGCAAAAAGCGCTTCGTTTACTCATTTATGACAGCGGCGCTAACATGGTGAAAGGTGTTCGAATGGCTGAGTACGATTCTGCTAGATGTTTTATCCATTCGCTCCAAAGAGTTGTAACCCAGCCATTGCAGTTCCAAACTGAAGTAGTAGATATGATTGCCACTGGTAGACGTCTCATATCGAAGTATCAACTCGTTCACGATATTAACACTAGATAGAATTCTTTCTATATGGTAGAGCGTTTTTTGGAATAAAAACGAGCTACTTCCTTTATGTGGCGGATTACAACAGACTTACTAATATAACGCCTCAGCAATAGTATTTAATGAGGCAGTGCGTAAAGCTTTTGAAACCTTTTTGAGGAAGTAACAAAAATTACAAGTTTCGGCCTCTCCTGCATATATGAGGTAATACCAGATCTTGCGGCATTAAAGAAGTATTTAGACTAGGATGCAACAGCGCAAAAAACACCTGATTTCCAAACACGAGAGTCTCGTTAAAAGCTGTATTAGAAAGTTGTTTCAGCTAGTTAGGACAAGATGCACAGTAGGTACCCGATCACGACCTTCCTAAACTTAAGGATCAAGACCAGCTATTTAGGTGCTGCTCTTGAAGCTGAAAGAGCCCAACAGAAAATTCTAGCGGAATATATAGAAATACCTTGCGATGAATCTTCTAACAGTGAGTTGATCTCCATCGCCCGCTAAAAGAATCAGAGATTACGAGACTCCATCAACTTCAACTCTCATTAGCGAAGCTCACGACAACTTTTGGGATTATTTCGACAAAGTATCAAATGAACATAACAAATATTTATTACATATATTTATTTATTATATTTGATGGGCAACTAATGAGAAACAGTACCCAAAGTTGTCAAAATTTGCCAGAATTTATCTTTCAGCTCCGTGTAGCAGTGTATATAGCGAAAGACTTTTTCTGAAGCCGGTCTTGTTTACGAAAATAAGCGCAATCGCTTATTGCCTCTAAATACAGAAAAACTAGTGTTCATACACCATAATTTGCCATTGATTAATTTTAAGTACTAATTTCTTAACAAGATAGATGGTAAACGTTTTTTGTAAGATTATAAAGTTTTTAATTTAAGTTACAATACTTCTCTTTTATTAATAAAACTTTAATGGCGTGGATTTCATGAAATTTTTATAATTTAATAAAAAACCGGCCTCTGCTAAATATCTGTAAACCTATTATTTATTATTACGGTACAGTAACAGGTCCACAACCATTGATTTTCTTTTCACTAGAATTTAGCTAAAAGGTGAAGTTAGTAATCCAAATTACGGAATGAACGTTATTAAAAAACGTGCGTTCCTAACAGCATTGTTTATTATCGTCAAAGGTATTTATTAACTTTAGTAGCTGTCATCATTATCTTCTAACAGCATTACAATTACTGACCATCTCGCAAAAGGCTAAAACATCAACATAATATATTATGTCGCCCTTCAGAATAAAGGAAAAGTTTCCAATACTCTGTAGTATTCAGCGTTGCTTTTCACCCACGCAAAGTGCAGACATATTTACAGCAGCCTACATCTGTAAGGCTTTTCTCCTGTATGAATCTGTCCGCGACGCATATACACTTATTTTCATACAAGTGTTAGAATTGTACTTCCAATACGATTATCAAACACAACATAAGAACACATATTTTCAGTAAGAGGCTTCTCACCTGTATGAGTTTGTTCGTGATGTTGAAAGCGAATTGCCATGAATAATGTAATTGCAATTTTATTTATTTTCTATGAAAAGTAGAGCAGGTCATTCGTCTTTAGTCTAATATCGACGTGTTACGTTGTTTGGCATATAACTACATAAAGAGAATAGGATTGGAAATTGAGTAGATATATAGTCCGGTTCAAACTATTGTGCGAACGGTAAGCTCCCATAATTACTTTTTATTAAATGATAAGCATAATTATCTGCGTGCTCATATTTACCACTCCATGATCATATTACCATACATGTCGGGAATATGAGCATTTTCACCGGTTTCCAAATATAACCGCTACAAACATGATCATGTTAAAAACACAAATTATTGTACAGTACTTGATAAAGAATGTTATTTTTCATGATAAAAAATATGCATGTTGGTTGACCTTTGATAATTACGCAAAATATCTGAGATTCACTTAACGCTCTCATATTACCCCACATTAACCTATATTATAGAAAATAAGGAAAAAATTACAGTTTTAAATAAGGATAAAATTGCTGCATGGGAGCGAATAAGCAGAGGAATGGAGGTGCATGGTATGTGCAGATAAAGTTACTTATAAACACAATTTTAATGATTTTTTTTTGTTACGTTTCTAATGTTGTTTCCAAATACCCATGAGATGTGCTGAGCTTAAGTGTTCATAGAAGGTCTGTTGAATATATTGTATAGAGACAACTTAAGCACTATTTTATTTTGTTTAAAATTGAATTAAAGAATACTTGTATAAGAGTAGAATTAAGTATTTTCAATCAGCTGGAAGATCTCGGTGATATGTAGCTATTGTTCAGGGCAATTTGACTAGGAGGGTTGGGTTGTAGCAAGAGCCCGGGCAACAGACAAATTAAACCACATTCGAGAGCATAGAAATTATTATTATTATTCAGAAATTTATTATTAAGCGACATTTGTCATACGTCGGTTTGTTATAGATGCAAAACGTCTTCGGGAGCAATGGCAGCGCATGAAGGTGCAAGCCAAAAAAATATTGGTCAGTATCGGAAGAAGTTGACTGAAACAGGAGGTGGATCTCCGGTTTTAGAACCTTCTGATACTGACAGGTAAATTAAAAATATGTTACAACAGAAATTTGCTGAGAAAGTGTCACGATTTGACAGTGACGCTGTATGTAATAAATAAACTCTGCTGCACCTATGAATTATTTGAAATATATTATTGTTTCAGGTGCTATTGCAATGCAAACTATTTCTCTTTGAAAACAAGCAGTTGCCAACAAAATATTTTTTGAAATAAAAGTGAAGTTTTCTATGAAATACATATTGTAAATTAAACTTTTGTAACAATACTTACAAAAAATTCGAAGATAAACATCACCTCAAAAATATTACAAACTTGAATCCGATTCGGGAAACACAAGAAACCAAGTATGTTATGATCACCCGTCTTGGCATTTAAAATTCTCAAAACTATTAAAACGGTTCAAATTAACTCCTGTATTTTCTAACAATAATTCATTAAAGAATATCTTAAACAAAAATATTAATATTACACCGAGAACGAAGAAATCCGGAATTTATAAAATTGAATGTACATCCTGTGATAAGGTTTACATCGGCCGAACGCAAAGGAACCTAGAAATAAGATTCAAGGAGTACCGCAATCATTTGAAAACCAAAGAAATAGGGACATTACTTAGATACCGGCCACAAAAATCATGCTACATTATTAAAAAATAGTTATAGTTATAATTTAGATATGTTGGAGGCAATAAACATGCAAAAATACAGAAAGGTATTAATGACCTGTCACCTCTTCTTCAAAACAGCATTCTTTTAAGTGTCATTTAGGATAGTTTACGAATCACCGTGTGTGTTCGAATGTATATATTTTCTACACCCTCACATATTATTACACAACACAGTTTACCAGATACCCATTGAAATACATACAGTATATTTAAGAAAAAAGGTTTTGTTTAAGTTAGCCATGCTGAAGATGTTACGCAGTATGTAACGAAATGGCCATACAATTAAAGAATACATTCAAGTGAAGTTAGGTTTTATTATTTTTTATATTCAACTGTATGTTAGATACTTCACTAGCTCATCAATCTATATGTTTTAGATCTGACAAACTTCCTCAGTGAAGGGTATGGAATTACCACACAGTACGGGGTTATCACTGGCAGATAAACTTCTTCAAAGGAATATTAAAATTAGCGGCACATTGAGAAAAACAAGCCGTACATTCCTGGAGAGTTGATGCCGTCCAGTGAGAAGCCCGTTTTTTCCAGTATGTTTGCCTACAGCAACAGCTGCTCTTTGGTATCATATGCGCCTAAAAAGGGATAAGTGGTGATACTTTTATCATCTGAATATTTTGATGGTGCTATTTCTGGTGAAAAACACAATTTCAAGCCGGACATAATTCTTCAGTATAACAACACCAGAGGAGCTGTAGACACGACCGACAAGATGGCTAAACAATATTCAACACGACGAATGAACCCCCGTTGGCCTATGTCGGTGTTTGGTCACTTGCTTGATATTGCTGGAATCAACGCCTTCAGAGTTTGGCAAATAAGACACCCAGATTGTAAAGCGTCTGATGCAAGACGAAAGTTGTCGCTAAATTTGCGAAAGCAACTGATAAAACCCTATGCGTGTACAAGACTTAGTCTGCCAAAGACACCGCAATATATAAAAGATTATATAAGTAAAGTAGGATCCCGATTATCCGAATCTCGTTTATATGAAATCCGTTTTATCCGAAATGAAATCATTTTTTGAATTCTCCGTGTTATCCGAAATGAATATATTCTATATACTCGTTTATTCAAAATATGGTGCGCTCGCACCATGTATATAACCACGGTTGCTTTGTTTACAAATATGTGTGTTATATTTGTCTTGTATGTGGTATTTATGGGAATATAACACACACCTACAGAGTTAATAAACCTTCTGCAGCACATACATAGGTATTAAATAGTTAATATGGACACTAAACGAATAAAAGTTGTCGTTTCGCTAGAAGACAAAATAAAAGCGATTAAACGACTAAATAACGGAGAGTTGTTAAAGAAAGTTGCCGCTGATTACGGTGTTGATGTAAGTACTGTATTGGAGTGGAGAAAAAATCAGCCTAAAATTGAAGTGTTCTTGCAGCTCCAGCGTCTTCGCGCATAACAATGAAAGAGCCTAAATATGAGGACATAAGGTACATTCTGTTTAACACTGATTAGTGAACAAAACCGGTACTGCTTTGTATAAATCGTTCGAACAAAACCGGTTTTGTTCGCGGATCCGTGTTAAATAGAAAGTACCTATAGATAAAAGTATATATTGATGGTTCACGGAACAACGCGAGCATGGTGTACCAATTTCGAGTCCAATCTTACAACAGAAAGCTAAATCCATCACCGAAAATTTGCCATTAACCCTTTGAGGCCGAAATTAATTCAAAAATTGTGAAAGTGAAAAATAATGAGAATTTTTGATGAGAACCTGTTTATTAACATAAGCTTTAGTTGAAATAAGACTCAAACACACAAAAAATATACAGGATTATCCTGCAGGATGTGGTTACTAATGTTAACCACTAGGAACTAAATAGTAATAAAACTACCAAGATTACTTCGCAAAATTGAAATAAACAAATGACGCCAAATGATTTTTCATTTTATGTGAAACAACGCAAAACAGTTCCTGTCTTTATTTAGGCATAACCCAACTCGGCAGGTTGAACATTTCCAAATGGTTCTATGCACATCTTTGAGTGTACTACATTTAGCGCACCGGAGTGAGGTAGATCTTTCAGGCATATGAACAGCATTTTCATAACGTACTTCGTATGGTACAACCTTTTTGAAACTACTTGAAGGCTGACTTGAAAAAGGTCTTCCGCGCTTGACAGATTCATTGATACCTATAAGTCCTCGCGACACAGACATTCGAAATTGTTTTAGCGCAAGGCTTTTACAGTTGCATCTTTGTTGGAAGAGAACAAACGCATTGAATACGGCGGCATCAACGAAGTAAAAAAAAATTCGATGCCACCATTTATGAGATTTTCTATCAACTTCGTAAAGGCTTTTCATCATATCAAAACGGTCAACATATCCCATGTGACTATTATAATCACGAATCATCCTTGGACACGGTATATCTTCAGTAGAACCATTTTTCTTTTTCTGGAAGTAGTCTCCATAATTGAGGGATCATGATAGTTTCCTAAAAGTAGGACACTTCGGCGGTCCATCCATTTGAGTGCAGCTATTCCATCCTTTGAAACGCGCCAGTCAGCCTCTCCACGTTTCAAGCTTTTGTCTGTTTTGAGTTCGGGGAACTGTATACGCCCCTTTCGAATAGTTCCACAAGAATAGATTTTGTCAGCTAACAACTTTCGCTGGAGTTTGACAGAATTAAAATAATTGTCAAAGAACAATTTGTGGTTTTTGCCTTCCAATGTTCGAGAGAGGTCTATGACAATTCTAGCACCTAAATTTTTTTCTGTTACTTGATCAACTTTACCGGTATAAATTTGGAATTCGCACATGTATCCTGTTGAATCTGCTCGGACCCAAACTTTATAGCCTCGCTTTATAGGCTTCATGGGCATGTATTGGCGGAAGCTACTACGCCCCTTGAACCTTATCATGCTCTCGTCTACGGATTGAAACTCGCTAGGCTTCATGGATGACATAAATGTTTCTTGAAGCTTAGAGAGTAAAGGTCTTAGCTTATATAGCTTATCGTAGTTTTGTTCATTTTTTTGTGGTTGAACTGAATTATCATTGAGGTGAATATTACTCAGCAACCAAGCAAATCTGTCTCTACTAATAGCGGAACTAATAAAAGTATCTCTCATTTCATCGTTAGCGGACCAGTAATCTTTGAAGCTTGGGAGTTTTTTCAAACCCATAAGGATATTAACTCCCAAAAATATTTTAATCTCCTTTGCAGTAGTTGGTTTGAAATTTCTTCCTTCACCATATCTCTGAAATGCGTATAGGTTGGTTTGAAATACTATGTGGGTAATCAAATCTTCGGGAAACAAATGCAAGAATACATCCGTCGGTGTCTCAATAGTATCAGGCAAATTCGGACCAGTTGATTCTACGAAGGCATTTGGTTTTGTAATGTTGGAAACATCATTAGTCCAGTAATCTGGAAGGAATATATCAGGTCGTCTGGCGAGTGGGATGTCATCATCGCTGTCCCAGTGCATATTGTTATTGGAAATCACGTGGTTATTCACGGTAATTAAGTCCATATTTTCGATGTCAAAAACCTCTTCGTCATCATTGGGAGCATCAGGTGATAGCAATTCATCATTCATAACCTCTTCTAGATCATCTGCAAAAGATTCATCATCGCTTGGTATTTCTTCAAGAAGGTCAAAAACACGATTTGGATCCATATTTTCAATTTCAGAAAATTTCCAGGTAGCCATAATGGCTGAAATGGAAATTTACATTACAAAATATGCTTCACCACATTTGTTGTTAAATGTTAGAATTAAAAATACCTTCATACAATCTACTAACAAAGAATAAAATTCCAGATGAAAAAGACATACTTTCTAAAATAGGGTTATACCTTTCTAGTGGCCACGACGGGAAACCACACAAAAATTTGTTCACGTTAGGCCCACTTAGAAAAATACAGGGTATTTTTTACAATAGATAGTAAATATAGATATGTTGGAACGCTTACTTGCTATTTTTGAAGCAACGATATCAAAAAAAAACTAAAAATTTAGAAAATTAATATTTAACCTCAAACACGCTCGAAACACTATCACTTCCGCATCATAAATGTCACTGATGACGATCAAAACTGGTTGCAATCGCCAAGGAGTGCAAAAATGATGCCTAGGCAACACATTAAACATCGTGGTTACCACGTAAAACCGATAGGAAAATAATAGACTGGATATCAATAGTGTGGTTTTCATTGATAACCAGTAGTCCTCAAAGGGTTAAGCAAGTATCTTGTCGAATTTACCGCTTGCGTTGGATGGATGAATCGGTGGATAAAACGTCATGGAATACGAGAGTTGAAAATATGTGGTGAAAAATTATCCGCAAATTCTGCATATGTTGCTGATTTTAAAGATAAATTAAAAATAATGTTAGAAAATGAAAATTATTCACGAGACCAGCTTTACAATTGCGACGAAACCGGATTAAATTATAAAATGGTACCAGCGAAAACTTTAGCATCTAAAAATGAGACATCAGCGTCTGCATACAAAAAATCCAAAGAGCGCATAACAGTTTTAGCTTACAGTAATTCTTCCGGTAGCCACAAACTACCACTCTTATGTGTAGGAAGGTCGGCCAGATCAAGAGCTTCCAAATGCGTCAGTGTTTTGCCGGTGCATTACAACAATCAAAAAAGTGCGTGGATGGATGTGTCCATATTCAAACAGTGGTTCTTTGAATACTTTGTGCCGGAGCACAGTGTGTTCGTTATGTATCTTCTAACGTGATCTGATAAATGTAACTCTTTAGGTTCTAGGAACACCAAAGTAACACACACTTTTGTTTGCATACATATCTCTTTATTTTACACACGTCTTCTTACATCGTTCGCCATCATCGATCCCTCTTACTTGTTACTTCCCTCTCCCTGACCGGGACAAAAGGCGCGATACTTAAATTTTAAAAAATAAAATAAAGCAACTGAACATGCCGCCCGCCCTGAAATGCTATGGGCGTTTCGAACTTAAAATAACAAATATAGGATTCATAGCTATACTAAAATAATTAAACATAAATGTAATTCTCTATTGTCTCTAATCCTCTTTGAGTAGAGTAGACGGTTTTGACCCCTCGCTTTCTACCACCTGCTCGCTGGGTCCAAATATTGTAGCACGGTCTTCCACTGGAAGTGGACATAACTTTACCACTGGTCGCTTTATAATGCCACTGGCACATTTTACATCAACTACGCGCACTTGATTGTCGGTTCCTGGATAACATCGGCAAACACGTCCTAGTTGCCATTTGCTTGGTGGGAAGTTATCCTCCTTTATCAGAACCAACGAACCAATCTTGATGTTTGGGGTTTGTTGCCTCCATTTTTTCCTTGTTGGAGCGAAATAAGATATTCGCGTGACCACCTTTTCCAAAAGTGTTGAACGATTTTCTGTAAATATTGTAGCCTATCCAACCTGGTAACATTCGTATCTGTGACGTCTTGATCTGCGGCTAACGTGTACGGACGTCCAATCAAAAAATGGGCTGGGGTGAGGACTTGGAGGTCGTGAGGGTCAGAGGATAACTGGGTTAGTGGCCGGGAATTCAAAATTGACTCTATTTGTGTTAATACAGTCGAGAATTCTTCAAATGTAAGAGATGCGCCCGAAGTTACCCTTTTCAAATGCTGTTTAACGCTTTTTATACCTGCCTCCCACATGCCTCCAAAATGCGGGGTGTGAGGCGGAATAAATTTCCAATTTATTTTCTCAATTGCAAAAATACCGTTTAAATGATCTTTGTTTTGTACTAGTAACTTATATAATTCTGTTAACTGTCGATTTGCGCCTACGAAATTGGTGCCATTATCACTAAATATTGTTTTGGGTTTACCTCTGCGCGCAATGAACCTTCGAACTGCCGCGAGAAGAGCATTACTTGTCAATGACGATACAGCTTCCAAGTGTATGGCCTTAGTCGCAAAGCAAACGAAAAGACATATATACGCTTTATTTGTTTTGTTACACCTTCCTGCGCGCTCTTTTATAATTACAGGACCCCCGTAGTCCACCCCAACCGTGTGAAATGGCGACATGACTGCCGTTCTTTCTGCCGGTAAATCCCCCATTAACGCGCTATGAGTTTTTGGATTACAACGGAAACATTTTATACATTTGTGAACCGTTTTTTTTGCAAGGTTCGTCCCTGATATGGGCCAATATTTTTGCCTAATTGTACTTAGTAAAAGCATCGGTCCCGCATGTAACAGCTCTTTATGTTTATTTTCGAATAGCAGTTTAGTTACAGTTGCATCCCTTGGCAATAAAATGGGATGCTGTTCATTGAATTTAAGACTTGACTTACCCAAACGTCCTCCTACGCGTATTAGGTCGTTTTCGTCTAGAAATGGATTTAAACTCAAAATTTTGCTATTATTATTAATTTGCTTACTCTGCTTCAGTGTTTCGTGTTCCTTTGGAAAGGCTTGTATTTGCGATAACCTTGTGATTCTGGTTAAAGCTCTGTTTAACTCCTCTAAGGATAGATCTCCATCCTGCTTTCGCACCTTGGTCGTTGCATTATCCTTGAATCTTAAACACCAAGCAAAGATCCTAACCAAGTGGTTCAGATTTGAAAAGGTTGCAAAAGGAAATTCTGATTGTTGTGTCGTTAACAGTGCTTTTACTCCTTTTTCCTCTGGTGGTTTAGTGTCTGAAAAGGGGATGTCGTCGTAATAGACGTCACCAGTAAGGAATGATGGTCCATCCCACCACTGTTCGTGTTTCCTCAACTGAGATGGATAACACCCCTTGAGAGTATATCCGCTGGATTGCTCTTTGATTTGACGTAGTGCCATTCCGATATGTTAGTCAATTCTTGAATTAAAGTAACTCTGTTGGCCACGAAGGTCTTCCACCTTGATGCTGATGCTCTTATCCAACTCAGAGTTATTTGCGAATCTGACCAGTAAATTATAGATGATAATTTTAAAGGAAGCTGTTGTCGTAAGGTTGACACTAACTGTGCCAAGAGAACTGCTCCAAGAAGCTCTAATCTTGGCAATGTAACCCTTTTCAAAGGAGCAACTCTCGATTTTGCCGATAGTAGTTTAACTGTATACCCGGTTTGGTTGTCTCTTGATCGCAAATATACACACGCACCATACGCCCTTTCGCTGGCGTCACAGAAGCCATGCATTTCAATTTCGGTCGTTTCTGACGCCAATACTGGTCTTGGGTTTTCAATTTCCTTTAAGGTTTCCAATTCTCGTATCCATTTCGTCCACGTGTTGTGCAAACTACTTGGTATGCTTTCATCCCAACTAAGTTTGAGCTGCCAGAGCTCTTGTATCAATAATTTTGCAGTTACCACAATTGGTGCAATTAAACCCATCGGATCAAACAATTGTGCAGCAGTTGACAACACAGACCTTTTCGTAACTACCCTTTGTTGAATGTTAATATCAAATGAAAACGTGTCATTTTCTTTGTTCCAATATAAGCCAAGGATCTTACTAGCCTCAGGAATTTGGACTAGCGATTCTGCCGATGCCGGTGAGCACGTGTAATTGTCCTTCCATTTTCTTAGGTTGAATCCTGCTTGGTTCAATATATTGGTAATGTTTGTCTTGATGGTTTCTAAATCTGCAATTGTGTCACTTCCTGTCAAAAGGTCATCTACGTAAAAGTCCCGTCTAATTATCTGTGCTTCTATAGGATATCTTTGTTCATTTATGTTTGCTATCTCAAACAAGCAACGAATTGCCAAAAATGGAGCTGCTGTCATTCCAAATGTGACTGTATTCAAGGTGTATGACTTCAGTTCACTATTGGGATCTTCACGCCACCAAATTCGTTGGTATTTCCTTTGCTCTGCATCGATCTAGATCTGTCGGTACACTTGGGCTACGTCGGCTGTAACCACATACCTGTATGTTCTAAACCTAACTAATATCGATAAGAGATCCTCCTGTATAGTGGGTCCTGTTCGTTGTGCCTCGTTGATTGATATGCCATGCTGTAGTTTGCAAGATCCGTCGAATACTATTCGTAGTTTGGTAGTTTCGCTTGTAATTTTAATGATCGCATGATGAGGTAAATAAAATCCACCCTTTTCTTCAGTTGTCGTTTCCGACATGTGGTTTTGATCGATGTAGTCGTTGATTACATTTGAGTATGCCTCTTTAAATTCTTCGTTACGCATAAACCTTTGTTCTAGAGAGAGAAACCGTCTCTTTGCTTCCTCACATGAATTGCCTAATTCATTCAAGTTTTCCTTTAAGGGTAATTTTACAATGAATTTTCCATCTACATGACATTTCGTTGTTTCTTGGAATAAAGTTTCGCAATTCTCCTCCTCAACACTAAGATTTCGCTTCCTTTCTGTTACTTCCTCCAATTCCCAAAATCTTTGCATGCTGTCATGAAGTTCTCGTGAAAATAAACATACCTTCTTGTTTTCTACCTCAGGAATTTGAAAAGCACCAGAAAGTATCCATCCAAGTTTCGTCTTCTGGTATATTACGCCGTTTGGTTCTTTGATTTGTCCTATGCATAATAGGTCCCAGAATAGTTCAGCACCAATCAAAATGTCTATTTCTTTAGGTTCATGGAATTCTTCATCCGCCAACTTGATGTTTGCAGGTATATTCAGCATCGGGATCTTTAACTTGTTTGTAGGTATATCACCTGCAATGTTTTCCAAAACAAAGCATCTGATTTTTGCCCCATAGTTACAAAATTTTGACCTAATATTGACTTCTGTTTCTTGTTTTATCGATGAAACTTCTTGCGTCAAGCTTGTTATTGTTACATTTGAATGTTTACGTTGAAGATTTAATTTCTTGCAAATTCGTGACGTAATAAAACTAGATTGCGAGCCAGAATCTAGGAACGCTCGTACTTTATGTGCATTTCCCTTTGCATCTAGGATGTCAATAATGGCCGTTGATAGGAGTACATCTCGTGTTGCTCCGGAAAACAACGCTGTCAATGTAGTAGAACTTTCATTTTCCTTTGGTGAAACCGTCCTTTCGTTACTGATTTTCGAAGTATCGACATGCAACAGTGTATGATGTCTTTTTCCGCAAATCTTGCACCTTGAGGACTTACAGTCCGCTATGTAGTGTCCCTTCTTTAGGCAATTTAAACATAGTTTAAGCTTTTTCACTTTCTGAGTCCGCGCATCTACATCCAATCCCAAGAAGATGTCGCAATTAAGTATGTAGTGAGACTCATCACAAACCACGCATTTTGTGTTCACAGTGGCTAACGATTTGGAGGTTTCCTTGTATTTCAACTGTTCCTTATTTGTATTCGTTTTTCTATTGCTTATCTCCAAATTTGTTCGCATTGAGGCCATGTTTTCGAGGGTATTTTGTTTGACATTTAAAAATTGTATTAGTTTCTTAACTGTTGGTAACTCGTCATCTTCCCTTGAATTCATCTTCCCTTCCCAATCTTGAGTTAACCTTTCGTCCAATTTATTTAAAATAATTGGCATTAATATCGCGTCCCAACTATCTACCGGTTGCCCTAACGATTCCAAACATTGCATATTGGTTTCTAAATCATTGATAAATTTTCTTAATTTTATATGAGCACCCCTCGTATATATCGCGACCGATTCCAAATTTAAAATTTCCCGCACGTGTTTATCAATAATCCGTCTTTTTTTGTTGTATCGTTTGCACAAAGAATTAAAAGCGATATCGTAATTTGATTCAATGGTTTTTAACGAAATTAACATGTTCGCAGGTTCACCGCGCAGTTGACCTTTGAGGTAACATAATTTTTGTACATTCGATAAAGATTCGTTGCTGTGAATCATTGCAACAAAACTATCATAAAATTGTTGCCATGCTGTGTAATCGCCGTCGAATTGCGGCAATTCAATTTTTGGCAATTTAACATTAACCGACGTACTACCGCGCTGAGACATGTGGGATGCGATTGAGACCGAACGGTTACTGTTATTGTCGCTATTCGCTTCATCTATTATTTCAACTTTTATCAAATTTGTTGCTATAGCGATGATTTCGTAATAATCATCTTCGAATTGCTCGCGTTCGCACATGTTTTTTTCTTCGTCCGTATCTAATACATTTATGTTATTTTGAATTTCCTGAAATTGATCAATTATACCTTCTATTTTGTCTAACCTCTTTTTTACATTTATTTTTTCAACATCGTTGGGATTTTCTAATGATTTTATAAATTTAGCAAAACTAGTTATTTGAGCTTTGAGAACCCCGCGGTTCTTTTTTAGCGTTGGTAGATCAGCCATGTTTAACACAAATAGAGTCACGTATTTTTTAGGTTAATAGCTAGATAGGAAATTGAGAAAGGATGGTACTTACGGTTGCCCGTGTATACTTATGTTGAATCGTTGTTGCAGATACGTATTCGTTAAAATGCCGCTTGTGGACCGCCAATTGTTTGTTTGTCGTAGTGACACACCTCGTGGATTTTTCTAGGTTAAGATTGTTTCTTCTCGATTTTCTTTGCAGCTTGACCGCATCCGGCTCGAAGGACCATATGTTCGTTATGTATCTTCTAACGTGATCTGATAAATGTAACTCTTTAGGTTCTAGTAACACCAAAGTAACACACACTTTTGTTTGCATACATATCTCTTTATTTTACACACGTCTTCTTACATCGTTCGCCATCATCGATCCCTCTTACTTGTTACTTCCCTCTCCCTGACCGGGACAAAAGGCGCGATACTTAAATTTTAAAAAATAAAATAAAGCAACTGAACACAGTGTGATATTTTAATTATCTAGCAGGACAAAAATATTTCACTTGACACTAAATTAAACAATTATGTATGATTTTGCACAGATATTTTATAAAATTAGAAAATATATACAGTGTGTCCACTGATGGACTGGATGAAAGTTGTAAAAAAAAATTATTTGGAGTTTAGTAAATAAGTTCTGCTTACTATGACTATTATTTATCGTTTGCTTTCGATCTTTTTATATTATCCAGTAGATATTTGCAGCTGTGTAAAACTGATTTTGTTTCAGGTAAAATAACTTTTCTATTCACAGTGTGCTAAAATATTATTAAGCAATATTTCTCAGAATAAAAAGCTCTGATGAAACGTAAAAATAAAAATTTTTATTTATTATTTCAGCAGAAAACCAAGAAAATCAAGTATAAATTTATGTATACAGTAGACGCTCGCTTATGTGAATGCCCGGTAATGGAATTATCGCGGTCATGTGAACAGAAAATTCTTACTGTAGGATGAAATGGAACACCCGGTAATGTGAACAAGCATGGACAACGTACAATTCGATAATGTAAACGGTTTAGGGTATCGGTTATTTCCCAATTTATCTGCGCGTTTGTATCGGTCGAAAGAATGGTTACGTCAACGTTTTTATTTTAGTACTCCGTAAACTACGGGCAAAGGCATTAGAAAATGTTGCTAAGCGCACATTTACTCAAACCAAAATAGGACATTATTTCTCATAATAATGTAAAATGTGCTTCTTATTTCATCTTATGTATTGTGTTATTTATTATTTATCTTTTAATAAACATACATATGCATATATATATATGTATGTACATTGCAATTTCTTTATAAATCAATCAAGTTCGCTAATGTAAATGTGAACTAGTGCTTGGGTGATATCGTTCACATGAGCGAGCGTCTACTGTAATTGCTAAGCGGATATTGCAGAATATGTTTAGATGCAGACAATTTGGATTTACTCTTAATCACTATCACGTAGTAATTCCGCTTCAATTACTGGTTGTTGTAGTAGCTCTAAAACTTCCAAGGAAATATTCCCATGCTTAGATTTTGGGGGAGCACGTAGATTAGTAATTACTGGGTCAAAACTAATTAATAGCCTATGTATTAAATCTGTATTGGTATCGACTCTTGAAGTTTTTCTTGTATAGAGTTCCCTATATATCCACCATTAAACCAAGTTCGGCCTTAAATTTAACCTGTATAAACTTCTTTCTTTTGTCTACTTTTGTTTTATTTTCTACCCCTCGCACCCGCCATAATTTTAGTTCAAGTTTATAAGAAATGTGGAGTAGACATTCAAAAAAACGTATCCACGAATGCAAAGGTGACAATCCAAAAGACAGAAAATTTGCGTTGACTGGTTTCTGTGAAATAACCTCTGGATTGTTCATTTCACTAGGCTTTGCCCCACAAAAGTAACACGTTTGCGTGGACGTACACGATGATAATGCATTACAAACTTTTTCATCCACCATGCATAATATCATTAAAGGTTTGATCGTTATATGCATGTTGTTAATTTTTATTTGTATAGGAGATAAAGCTGGTATTTGTTCTTCTATTCTCATAACTTCCGAAGTAATTCTTTCTACAGTTTCTTTTGCAAAAATAAACTTTATAGGGCGACAATACCTAACCGATGAAGGTGCGGGGTTTTGCCAGATAATTTTTTTATTCTCACTGTAAATTTGTATTGGCACCATGGAGATGGTAAATAAGCTTTCATCGGTATAGTTAGCTTCGGCAAACTGCTGTCGATACCTCTTTTGTTCCGCACCGTCACATCCCCATTTTATTACGATATGTAAAGGACCTACAGTGTCACTCAGCTCCAACACGTCTTTCTGAACCTCGCAGAGGCGAGTCACAGTGTGGTCAATTAATCACTGCAATTTTATATCTGCTGAAATTTCTGTTATATTGATTTCTTCGGGATAACATAGCTGTTTGGCAGCCTTAACTTTATAATAGGCTGGATATAATTTCGTAGTTATGCCTTCGATCTGGTGTCGAATTACATTATATTGATGCGTTGAAAGTTTCGCATCCACCATCAATGCCAGTGCTTGATTTGCAGACAGCTGCTTTTGTTCATCTAAAGCGGATTTACGCATTTTCTTTATATTTGTACCCCTTTTTGGAGAAGCAGTAAAAAGTTCCTTTACAATATCAGCTGAATCGCGTTTACCGGCTTTTCGCAGCGTTAATTCACTAGCAACCTGTAATTCTGTCAAGCATGTTGATGTAACGAGAACTTTCATTTTTCTTCGTTGACTCCTAGAGCTACTCTCTTCAAAATGTTTTCTAGGTCTCCCTTTTTTATTAGATGACGTATCATCTAAAGTACCCGGTATAGCTTGAATAATACTATCAGGAAATAAAATATTTGTCTGAAGCCACAAATTATTGGAATTTAGAAATCGTTGTAAATTGTGGCCCGATTTATCCCACCTTTGCTGCATTTTTTGACAAAGACTTCTGTCACCTTAATTCTTGCCGAAATATGTTTATCTAATTGGGAGAGCATTAGTTGTTGTCGAATATATTCCTCAATTGCTTCAATTCTTTTGTTCTTGGACGTCGTGCGCCATAAATAAAAAATTGCTTCACGCAAAATTCGCGCAGGCATTCTGAAACTAACGAGAAAATCTCATCTCTCTCTGTCATAATTTGTCTGGAATATTTCTCAACGTTCTGAATAGGTCACTGATGTATGTTTAATATAAACATATACAGAATGCTGTATAACACGGTATAATGTACGGTATAGAAACACTGCTTACATTATGAAAACTATTTTTCAAAAACGCAGTTTTGCCTAAATTTATTACAAATCAACCACTTACCTTGAAGAGAAAAAAATGGTGCACGTATACACTAAATAAGCTTAATTAGTAATAAAAATATATAAACCTCACTAGAGTACACTGATTATGACACAATTCACAAAACAACTTGATTAGAGGAAACTTACCATATGACTGACAGTAGTTACCTTGATAATTATACTTGCTATATTTATTATTGTGTGATCATATTAATCTATAACTAATGTTTCGTAGCACTAAGGGCTTTCATGGGGAAATATACAAGGTTATTTTAATTATTTTGATACTTTGCATAATTTATTTTTGTCCTACCAGATCATTAAAATATCACACTGTGCGGAGGTTCGAAAATTTTTAAAACAACGTGGACATCCTACTACTAAAGCTCTCTTACTAATTGATAATGCACCATCTCATGCGAATGAGACTGAACTCACGAGTGGCGACATTAAGGTAATATTTCTAGCTCCCAACGTTACTTGTCTAGTTCAACCAATGGACCAAGGTGTGTTAGAATACTTAAAAAGAAACTACAGACGCATTCTTCTGAAACAATTTTAGATAAAGAGATTGAGGGATGTAATTTAAATGACTGTTTGAAACGAATAAATTTAAAAGATATTGTCTATTGGATAGCAAATGCTTGGAATAAGGTTAAACCCTCAACAATACAAAAGTCCTGGTCGAAACTTATTGATCAACAAGAAACCTTAGATGAAGAATCAAATGAAACCAACGAGGAAATGTTTGACTGAATATCTAAAACAGACGGCTGTGAAGAGGTTACAATAGAAGATTTTACTCAGTGGTTGATAAGTGACGAACGGCAAGAGTTAACGGACAGTGATATTCCGGCTCTTGTGTCTGAAAGGGAAGAAGACACTAACTAATATAATGAGGATGAAGGGGTAGGAATGCAAGCTTTAGAAGACGGTTTGGCTTATGTGGAACAACAACCAAATGCCACAGCAGTTGACATATTACTTCTGAAAAGATGGAGGAATTATGCAAGAAAAAATCGCAATTCTAATCTGCGACAACGAAGTCTGGACGGGTTTGTAGTACGCACATAATAATTTGTGAAGTTACATATTATATAGTTATTTTTACTGTATGTATGCATTTTAATAAAACCTTAAGTATTTAAATTTAATATAAAGTATTTCTAAAATTATTTTTAGTTTCATATTTGCTCATATACAGGGTCGGGCAAAAAGAGCGGAACACCGAATTTATGGCTTAACTAGCACTTTTTCGAAAATTTAACCTGAATTAAAGTTTTTGTATATTTTATGTATTATTTATTGGTGTTTGCAGATTTTCCGTTTTCGTCACATTTTTTGAGGTATGATGTCACCGGATAGTATTTTAAATGAATCACCTTGTATTTATTTATTTTTTTTGAGTAGATATTTTTTTCCTGAATTCACTAATTCCAGGTTTAGTGGGTCTCTGACTTATGCTTTCATAAGAAAAAAATAAAATGTAATGGCACCTAAATATTTATTTAATAAAATAAAAAACGACAATAACTGAAAATTCTATTCATTAAAGCGTCCATTAACTTTAACAAATGATCATGAAATTCATTTCTCGCTTAAAGGTGACATTAACGTTTAATGCAATTAACTATAATTATGATATCCGCCCTAAGTAATTATCGCAGTAGGTATACCAAAAACTTTTTATCTGCAATATTTTTTTCTGAGTTTTGTCAAATTAAAAACGTACATTCGAATGACACTATTAGGTACAAAAACTCCAGTTTTTTGTTCTTTTATCACATTTGATTTTACAAATTATTTAGCATTAATACCAATTAGTCATGTCTCAACTAAGTGAACGTGAAAGAATTATTTTATTGGTGATTGTTGGTTTTGGAGATCTTTACAAGAAGCCGCTGACTTATTTAATGCTACATATCCTGACAGAATTTCTCCAATTTAATAGTCAACAGAAATTTAACGAAACTGGCAGTGTAAAAATATTCCCGGTAATGGACGAAAGAGGACAGCTACACATGAAATTAATGAATATAATGTAATTCTAAGTGTACACGAACAACCTAAAAATTCAATATCAAAACTGGCAATAAATAACGATATTAGTGAGAGATATGTAAGAAGGATACTTAAAAGAAATAGATTTCATACTTATAAAGTGCAATTACACCAACCATTAAATGAAGATGATCCTGATAAACGAATGGAGTTTTGCGAAGACATCATGAATTTAAATGTTATGAATAATATGTTTCCGTTGAAGCAAAATTTTGCATAAACGGATTTGTAAATCGACATTTCACAGGCAGTTGCAGAGGCTTGCCAGAAAGAAAATATTAAATTCGTGTGCCTGCCACCAAATTCTACACATCTCACGACCGTCGTGGACAGAATACTTCCGTCAACCCAAAATGCAATAGAAAATGCAACCCTTGCTCCTGTAATAAATGAAGTGGTTTTAGATTTTCTCTCAAAGCAAAGAGGATCTGACAGTGATACTCCAGTTACTAAACTAAGAAAGAAAATCAATGTAATACCTGGAAAGAGCATTACTGTAGAAGATTTATTGATGCAAAACAATAAGAAAGCTCAAAATAAAACTCCTAGAACGAAAAAAGGCAAAGCCTCAAATGAAGAAAAAGAAAATAACAAACAAACAACAAAAACTAATCAGAGTGCTGCTATAGTTTCACCCAATAACCAAAATGATGACCTAAAAGCCAGAAAAATTAATAATTTGGATGTAGCATTACCAAACATTGGCAATAATGCTGATAAAGACAACAAACAGTTAAAAAGAGTAGCATCGACAAAAACACAACCTGATTGCAGTGGACTCCAGAATACAAACAAAAAGAAAACTTGCAAAAATATCTGTGTTGACTCTGACACTTCTCTATCTTATAGCAGTGTCGTCTACAATGACACTCCGAAGAAGAAGAAATTCTGCCTAAGGAGGGTGATTATGTTATACCTTCTTTTGATGGAGTCTATGCTCCTGGGAAATTTCAAAAATATTCACGAGACTACAGAGAAGCTTTAGTTGAAACCATGGAATCAAGTGGGAATTAAACTTGGAGTGGGCCCCAAGTTCCGAAGGCAAGCTGTTGCCCCATGGCAGACTTGGACGTGATTGGAGAACCGAAAAAAGTTTCTGAAAATATGTTTCTCGTTTCAGAAATGCAGAAGTTTATATTTGAATGATTTATTTGTCTGTACTTATTATTCCAGATAATAACTGTTAATTTACAATAATGCATTTTTTCCCAAACGCCAATTATTTAAACATATTTTTATATACAAATATGCCGTCCCGAAGTGGAGTCGAACCACCATGTAATAATACACTTCGGTGTCAAACTGTTAATTTTATTTCAAGTTTGTGTGTTTTTTTATTAAGTTATGCTCATGTAAACACAATATCTTTCCTTGTTTCCCAATAAAATTATTGAATTTTATTTTTTTTAATACAATATAGCTCAAGAGAGATATATGAGGAGGTTACTTTAGCCATATAATTTAGTACAAAATTGTTCATGGATCAGCCACCTTCGCCAGTGAGGTGACTTTGCACACCCTGTTTTGATTTATTATTGTTTATTTATTTATTTATTTTCGAAATGTTATATTATTCACAGATTACCCCTGTGGTACATAACAAATCTTAAATCCAATATACTAGTATAGGATATGCAATTTAACAACCGACTTTCGTCATCAATTTCATAAAGTTCATACCAACACAATCTCACATTGAGTTAAACTTGTATATTACAATTGTGTGCTAAATCAAGTGACATTTCGTCCGTGTAGGATTTCTATAATTAGAACGTTGCCGGTTGTGCCAGCATTTTATTTGACATTTGCCATTTGACGTTGAGTGTTGATGGTGTTGTCGTATTTTTCTGTAGTTTCTATTTTGATCTGTAGTAATCGTTCTAAAAAACTTTTTCAAAACAAACTATGCCTAAACCATTAAGCAAACAAGCGAAACACATGTTTGCTTCGTTGATAGATTATTTCGAACAAGAACGTGATCATGGAGGTCCACTTATACCCGTAACGTCAGTGCGAGAAGTACAAAAATCATCGTATTGAATAGATGTTTATATATACACAGTGCTCGATTTCTAAAAATTGAGGTGCCGGAACGGCTCCTCCCCCTAACCCTCCTCTCACCCACAAAAAAATATTTACCTGTGTAAAATATTGGTCAAAAAAAAGAAACATTTTAGTGAACTGAAACCTTTTAATAAACGTAATATAAAGCAGTAGAACAACACAACATAATTTTTTAAAAATTGTTCTTAAAATATACTCCAAAACTTCATCATGTTTTCATCATATTTCTCTTCTCGTGATCTTTCCTTACTCTTGACAGCTAGCGCTGAGTGGTGTCCAGAACCAAGCCAAGAGTTAACATACTTCTCTCGATCAAACAGTCGAAGAGGAGGTCCATTAATTTTCAAAAACAGCAGACCAGAAACTGTTGTTATGTTGAGTGAAGATCTCAGCGGCGTTATTATTAAATTCATCTGAGAAAATCCTCTTTCACATTCACTTGATGAAATGGCAATCGAGTTGATTGACTGCTTTAAAGGATTGAGACTTTCTGGTAACGCTCTGGAGTAGATATGCTCTCGTAAACCTGTAATTAACTGTCTTTCGTTAAGTTTAAATCTGGAAGCGAGTTTCCTCATTTCATTTTCCCCAAAAGTTACTGGCACTTTTGTTGGCCAGGTTTTGGTATCCATTACTTTAAGAGTTTCAGCTAACTCAACGTCTTTGCCATCAAGCAGTCTTGTTGCAATAGAAGTTTTAAGTGCCTCGTAAAATATTTTGGGGTTCAACGGCTGATTGTTTGTTCTCCCTTCTTCTGTGTGGAGAGGGACTCGAAAAAAGACAAGTTGTTTACTGTTTCTTGAGCCATTTTTGAGTAGCACCCTGGAACTGTTTTTCTTTCTTCAAATAAACCAACTGTGATTAGTAATTTTCTGTTCGCATAGCACAAATCTGCATTGCAATGCTGTAAAGCTTCACTTAGTTCTGAAAGCTCTTGCAAAGCATCTGCCATCAATCCCAGATCTAGGATGAAATTAGTTTCTGTGATCTTGTTAAGGAGGCCGTAAAAAGTACTTTTATCTGTGCTGCCTACAGATGGGTCATTTGAAGCTTTTTTAAAATGTTGCACTAATGCTTCATATGACGTCCAAACAGCTGACACAGATCTGAAACTAAATGCCACCCAACGGGTGCTTAAAACTCTTCCAATTTTTAAAATTTCTGTCTCCAAAAGACTTGCACACTGCCGGAGTTCCCTGCTGTTCTTTGGCGAAGCATGATAGAGAACATACAGTTTGTCAATAAAGGACTTAAATCTATTAACTTCTGAAACAGACCTAATAACGTCTGACACCGACAGCTCAAGTCTGTGATTTGCACAGTGCCAAACAATAACAGAAGGAAATTTCTGACAAAATAATGTTCCAACACCTTTGTGTTTACCGATCATAGTAGCAGCACCATCACAAGTTAAGCTTGTCAAGTTATTACTTAAAAACGTGTAAGATATTCTATTAGACTGAAGACAGTTCATCAAAGCGTCAAAAACAGCTATAGCAGTAACACCATCAAGTTCTATCAGATCCAAAAAGACGTTAGTGGAGTCACTCATACCAGTTTTAGGTAAAGAACACCGAATGTATACAATCAAACTTGACTTATTACTTAAGGAAGTGGATTCGTCAATTATCAGGCCAATTTTTGTCTCACTCTTAATGATTTCATCAACAAAGGTTTTCTTCATTTCCTTACTGATGTGCAAAGCAATGTTAGCACAGGCTTTGTCAGAGTGTAAAATACGACCCATGTTAACTCCATTTAGTTCTTGCAAATCAATTTCTTGTTCAAAGTTATTAAATGACTGATTTTCTTTAACAACCTTATATGCAGTTCGGAATACTCTTCCAGTAACTTCTTTTTCACGAGAGCGCTGTCTTAAAATAGTTTTCTCCAGTTCTCCGTTTTCACCTTCGGATAAAATTTCATCAGCTGCTTTATGACCAGCACTCTCTTTGTGGTCATGAAGTTTGCTTTTTCTCTTTAGTGTCACCATAACTGTCTATTTCAACATTTGCCCATTCCTTTGAAATCTTCATTCCTGTTTTTTTCTTTACAGATAAGATCCCAACTTTTTTACATGTACTGCATCCTAACTTTCCATTTTTAATTAACAACCAGTCATATTTTTTACAAAACTCAGTTTTTTGCAAATTAGTCCAACAATCTGGCAAGGCATTACTACACTCAACATTTTGTTCTTGTTCTTTAGAGTGTTTCTCGTTAGAATCTAAACTAGTTACCTTTTTAGTGCTAGGTTGAAAAGTCGATGAAGATGGTTGCGTGAGGTTGTCTTGACAGTTATTGGTTCGTTTGAGTCTTTTAGTATCACCCGAAAGTGAAAAAAAATCGGTTAACTTTTTCATTTTATTTTTGCAACAATCACTTCACAAATACTGAAACACAACAAACTAACCTAAACAACGTAACATATATAAATAAATAAAAGAAGACCGTGTGTGCAAGTGAGGATCGCATAACACAGTACAGGACTATACAGACTTCCGACTACTACTGACAGTACTGAGCAACTGACTGATCAGGCGCAGTGAGCGGTAGACAGAACAACACGGGCGAGTCTATTTAACCTTATGGAGGGGAGGAAGGTAGACTGCACGGCGGACGGGTGAGTCTTATCTGTAAGCTTCGAGCTACATTAATTTATGCTGTATTAATAAATTGCGAGTTAAATTTTAAAACTTTGTGCCGATAATTTTATTTTTCAGAAAGAAAGAGGTCCCGGAACGCCGTTCCGCCGCGTTCCGCCTCAAATCGAGCACTGTATATACATATAATACTTTAATTCTTTAGCGTGTTGCAGCAGCTTTGAAGGTGAATCTCAGTACGGTAACATCTGTTTGGCAGGCAGTTAAGCAAAATCAAAGTTTAAATTCACCGAAGCGCAAACGTTCCCGTTCAAAACCGATTACCATGCTTGATGATGGATCCCAGGTTGCGATTAGAAATACTATTTATCAAATGTATGAGCATAGTAAGTAAACACATTTAACTTTCATCGATACATTTATAGAATATTAAATTGTTTTAGACGAGCACATTACATTGAACTCGTTATGGGATAAAGTACATGAACCAAATATATTTTCCGGTTGTAAGAGATCATTGTGTACCGTATTGAAAACGCTGGGCTTTAAGTGGAAGAAAGATGAACCTCGTAGAGGATTGATGGAAATGCCGCATGTAGTAATGCAACGATTAACTTTTTTACGAAGGTATATGCAATACAAACAAGAAAATTTATATAATTTTGTATATTTGGATGAGACATGGATATTTCAAAATGGTACAATAAGCCGATCTTGGCAAGATGAGAATGTGCGATCTGTCAAAAGTACCAAAGTTGATGGGAAAAGGTTTGTTACATGCAATATTGTTAGTAGCAGTTAGTTTTAGTTGTTTCTTAATATGTCAGGTACACAGTAGTGCATGCAGGAAATAAAAATGGTTCTATTCCTGGTGCAAAACTGATATTTTCATTCAAAAAGAAAGATGCTGATTAGAATAGAGAGATGAACCAAAATAACTTTAAGAACTGGTTCAGTAACTTATTAAATCTTTTGTCAGAACCATAGGTGATTGTCATGGATAATGCATCGTATCACAATACCTTAGCTCAAAAAGCCCCAAATAACTCATCAACCAAGAGCGAAATTGAAGCTTGGCTAACACAAAATAATATACACTTTGAAGAAAATTTTTAAAAAGAGAGTTGCTAAGTAAAGTTGCACTGTAACGAATAATACATGTTTTTAATTTAATCTATGATATATGTATCTCAATTTTCAGAAACAGACCCCTAAAAGAATATATTATTGATAAGCTTGCCGAAGAAGCTGGTCACCTCCCTAGCATTGCACATTCAATCCGATCGAATTAATTTTGGGAATATCAAAAAATTATTATAATCGTCACATTGGTAGGGAAGGTAAATCTATTAACGCCTGCCTTGACATGTGGGAAGAAGCAATAAATATTGTAACAGCTGAACATTGGGAAAATTCTATTTCCCATGCCGAAAAGGAAATTAAAAAGTATTGGGACCAGGAGATAGGTTTCGACATTAGAGGTGTTGCTCCACTTATAATTGATGTGAACGATATTTCTGACACTTCGGATGATTCAGAGGATGAATTATAATAGCCATCTGGAAAACCGTACCTAGACTGGATAGCGGAGTAATCTTTAGATGTCTAGTTTGTATAAATAAATGATATGTGATCTATATTTGCAATTGTGGTTAATTATTTGTAATGTTGTTTTCTTTTACCTATCATATATATATTCAATAAAAGCGTGTTATAGTTTTGCAGTTTTTAATTGAAAAAATATAATTTCTTTCCTCTTCCGATACAATAGATCAAATCCACACAATTTACAAAAAAATATATAAGTAACCGACATGCTAAACATGCATTATCTATAATTCATTTAATAGAAGTATGTATGTTATGCGTCTAGCAAGAATTTGAGCCAAATTTCAGATAATGTTTCTCTAACAACCTTCGTCCACACTGTATTGTAGAAGGAGTTTTTTATTATATTTGCGCTATCAACATCAGACCACTTCATATACTGTTCTACTAAATTAGCCAGTATGTTAATAATTTCTTTAAAAATATACTAAGCTGTGAGGTTGAAATCTCAGTAGTAAATTGGCCTGCTCTAAGCCCAGACCTAAACTCAATTGAGCATGTTTGGGATGCATTTGGGAGGAAGATACGATCTCGTATACCAACGACTGCAAATTTACAACAGCTTAGTGACGTTCTAACTGAAGAATGGTATCAAATCAAGCAGCCTTACATTCAAAACTTAATTGAGAGCATGCCAAGACGAATTGCAGCTGTTATCCGTGCACGTGGAGGAAACACTTCGTATTAAGTCTTTTATGTTTTTCATTTTCTTTTCAATTCCTTTTCATTAAATTCGGTGTTAAGTTAAATTCGTAAACTTATTGTTAGTACCATACGAAAAATGTAAAAATGTAAGATTTTTCTTAAACCCTTGTATCTTTTACAAAAATTAAACTATTGTAATATATAAAAAAAGAAATTGTAAAGAAATGACGTGTCTTGTTCACAAAATAAGAAAATACAAGGTGGAGCCACTTTGACAATGTATGTTGTATTGTGGTTTTAAAGTTGATTTAAAAAAACAGACTTTGTGTCACCCTGTATAAAATGATGTACGCCAAATTTTCTTAAAATTCCAAAGATGTGATAGATTACATTTAAATTTACCTACAATATGCAAAAAAATGAATCAAATCCAATTTAAAATAACAAACTTATTAACGAACAAACTTCATCAATTTGTTGAGTGGATCGATTATTTTGCCGGTGAGTGTAGAAGAAAAGTTCTAGGGATTCTTGGAAGAGTTTTATTGGTTGCATATGTATGTACTTTAGAATTGAATGTATTGAGCAGGTATACAGGGTGTTTTCTAAGTAATCTAAAATATTATATGGGGCGCTTTGTCACTCAATTTTAAGACGAAAAGTTCATATAAACATATGTGATAAGTCTTGTCGTTAATGAGATACAGGGTGTTGAATTGTTTGTAATAAATCAGCTGTGATTGTATTTGAAATTAATTTTTCCTGGTGACGCTACTGGTTTTTAGAAGTAATACGAAAAACATGCTTATTATAAATGACGTTTGAAGTAGCGTTGACAACTGTGTCAAACCTAAAAACCAACGCAAACAAGGAACAATAAATTTTATATAATACGATCTTTTTTGTTAACAACGATGCCTGTGTTTACTAATGCTGAAATGGCTAATATGCACTTCTTGTATGGATTAGCTAATGGTAATCTAGACGTATGTATGCTCAGCGTTATCCTAATAATCGTTTACCATGTTCAGATACGTTTACTAAGCTACATATTCGTTTACAAGAAACTGGAACTTTTGCCAAATCAAAGAATATTATTGGACGACCCAAAACTGTGAGGACTCCACAATTGGAAAACCAGATTCTTCAAATAATTGATCAACATCCAGAAACGAGTACCAGAAAAATTCCTGATGAACTAAATATTGGTAACAGAACTGTTTGGAATATTTTAAAAGATAACTTATTGTATCCATATCACGTTCAACGTGTACAATATTTGCTCCTACTGACTATCCGCTTCGCATACAGTATTGCCAATGGATTTTAAATAAAATAGCAAACAATCCCAATTTCGCTGCCGATATTCTGTTTACGGATGAAGCCAACTTTTCAAGACATGGCATTATGAATTTTCATAATGACCACATATGGGCACATGCCATAATTGTAAAAAGATTTCAACAAACATTTTCGGTCAATGTTTGGCTTGGCATCATTGCAGATTATTTAATAGGACCATTTTTCCTTCCTGCACGGTTGACCGGTGCGACATACCTTCATTTTCTAGAAAATGAACTTCCAGTTCTTTTAGAAGATGTACATACCTCTTATTATTAGAAGGCGCATGTGGTTCATGCATGACGGAGCTCCTCCACATTTTTCATTGATTGTTCGCGAGTTTTTAAATAACGTTTTTCCAGACCATTGATCGGACGAGGATCTCCACACCCATGGCCCCCTACATCACCGGGACACAGTCCTCTGGATTTTTGTGTGTGGAGATATTTAAAATCGCTCATTTAAACAACCCCGATATTAAACGTACAAGATCTTCAAAATCGTATCATACAAGGCTGTAATCTTATTCGTAACAATCCTGGTATCTTCGAACGTATTCGGCAATCAATTAGACATCGAGCAGATGCTTGCATTTTAGCTGAAGGTGCACATTTTGAACATATGCTCTGCAATATAATATTTTTTCTTTATGTTTAACACATGTTGTTGCTTCTAATAAAATAATAAAACACCCTGTATCTGATTAACGACAAGACTTATCACACATGTTTATATGAACTTTTCGTCTTAAAATTGAGTGACGAAGCGCCCCATATAATATTTTAGATTACTTAGGAAACACCCTGTATTTCAATATAATCTTTTCTCTATAAATGCGATAGCCTAAGGCAATAACACTCTAGGGTGCGTTCCACTTGGCGACCGTAACGATTATAATGTAAGTACATTGAATCGTTCCATTTGATGACCGCAGTTGTTTAGATCGTGGATGAAACGTCATGAATTACGTCATTAACCGTGACCATTAGACGGTCACAACGACCATTATTTGATGCGGGTTTCAGCGGTCGATTCATGTTTACAGCGGGGCAATTCAAACTGATTCAGACATGGCAATGCAAAGAATTACGCTGTTCAACGCTAAAACAAATACAGCAGTGAATGTAGAAGTTACTGCGGAGGATGCTTTTCGTATAGAAAATGCTAAGTAGTATAACAGGTACTATATAAATAATTTATACAGTTTTTATCAAAATATACATAACCTAACCTATTTTTCTAACATGGATATTAACAACTCCTTGTTTTTTACCTGAGAGGATTCAGCAGTTTATCAAACATGGAAAAACCTGCACATGCAGCTGTAGTAGATTCGTGGGAGTAGGCAGGATAGATAATTATTATTAAAATTTTCCTTATAACCATTATACTAAATGTAAATATAATAAAAGACAGTAAATTTTATTGTGGAATGAATTGTTATCTATATTATTTGTCAATAAAAGGCAAGAGAAATATTTGGGCTTTATTTGTCTTTGTTTCTCTACAACTACACCAAGTAATGATTAATATGCATTTACTTATGCATGTGTAGTTATAAGAATATGTCTCGAAAGTATTGAAATCAATTTATTACTTGAATAAAAATAATGTAGTATGACCATTCTATAAAAAAAGTATATTTGTGCACACAATCTAATTTTGCAATTCTTGTGATACTAAACTGACTAACTCCAATAATATTCGTGATGCACACTATTTGGAAAGCGATATATACCAATAATCCTGTATACTGTTCAAGTTTATGTTATAAAGAAGTATAATGTTCTATGACTATCTTTCACAGTTACGGAAAACTATCTTTCACAGTTCAGTCTTTCTTTCTTCTTTATTTACATTTACGAGGAATGATTTCTTAATAAAACATTTTAATTTACTTTCATGTTTTTCAGAATATCAAAGCAGTTACAATACACTTATACCGGTATGCCGAGGGGCATAGTCTTATTACGGCAGTGCGAAGCATTTATACTGGGCCTTTTAAAGTACCAAAACATGTATTCGTTTGTATTTTTTTTAAGTATTTAATTAGAAAAAATTGAGTGTTATTTAGAAAGTGTTAAGTCGCCAGATAATAACTAGTCAAATAAAGCACAAGTTTGGCGAAAGCAAATGGATATTTGGAAAAGAAAAAAATTAAATTGTACAAATGTACAAAAATCTGTTTTGTCTTGTAACGGCATTGTTTCATATTTCTAAAGTGGATATTGTCTACAGCAATGAACACATACATCATACAATTGCATTGTATTCTTTCTGTTTTATTATTTTAGCTACACAGTGATAAGAAAGCCATAAGTGCTCAAGATCATGTAAATATTTCCCAACTGTGAATAAAGCAAGATCAATTGGAAACTTTTTGTCTAAAAATCTCCAATATAGGTTAGTGGCATTTATATATGCTACTTCCAATACAGTTCATTTATATGTGTTAGAAATATAGAAAATCGTCCTAATGTATTTGTTAGAGTTGGTGATTGATTAGTGGCACTCACCGACTCACTGACCACATTTCAAATAGTATGGGAGTTATGCTACAAGTGGCATATATGTATGCCACCTAACTGTTAAGCGTTCATCTCCAATGGTCTTGTGAGTGCATCTTTCTACAAATAAGCAAGTGTATTTTATAGTGTGTATATTGTTCATAAAATGTAAGTATTAAACTTTATACTAAAATGATCCGTCTTTACATCACAGTAACAGCCGTTTTAAAAAGATTTGCCGCTAAGAAAATATTACGTAACCAATTTTACTTATTCATTCCTAACCTCAATGCTAATGCATTTGTATATAAAACATTGCAAACTATAATAAATATAAATGTTAAATATCAAGCAATTGAAAGCACAAAACATCTAAATAAATACTTATCTTTTAGAATATGGCAGGAAAATACAAAATATCACATTTACAAGGGCTAGCAGCTGAAGATGTTTTTAATCTTATCGATGAATTGTCTGAAGAGAAAGCCTTAAATTCAGATTTTGATGGAGACAGTGACGCAGAAGATAATCTAAACAATGGACTGCCAAAACCTAGAAGTGATTCTAATAAACTGTAATAATAATAATAATAATAAATGGCTTTATTATAGCAGACTTAAAGTATACAATGTACAAGAGATCTTAAAAATATGTTGTATGAGGTATAAAGTAAGCTATAATCCCAAGGCGAATCCAGTAGAACTGCTGTTGACCTTGTAGTAATAGACTGACAGATATAAAAAATGCAATGCCTAATCTAAATTCCTAATCTAAATTCGGTGATGCCTGATATTACGACCGTAAAAATACTCTGAATTAGTAAAACAAATCTTGTCTATTGTACCGCTGGATTGAACTGAACCATCAGCACTAACGGGCCTGCATCCTAAGTAGGTAAGTTTTAAGCTTGCATCTAAACAATGATGACCTTAACGATCTCATCTCAGGAGATAATCCATTATATTCAGTATAGATTTGATAGCTAAACGATTTTTTAAAAAGTGTTGTTTTGTGTATTGGTGGAGAAATTAAGTTTCTGTATCTAGTAGTTAAGTTATGGATATCTGTTCTGAATCTGAATTTATTATAAAGGTAGGCCGGTGACTTCAACAAGACAACCCTATGATATAGCCCAAGACATTGAAATTTACGACGATTATACATATTGAGCCAACCGGTAGGCGTTAGCTTATAGCTTATGCGATCATGCTTCTTTATACCATGGATAAACCTAAGACAAGAGTTTTGGACTCTTTGAATACGATTAGCCGTAAATTGATCTATGCAGCTATGATAAAGAGCAGAGCAGAACGTAAAATGTGAAAGGACGAAAGCTTCGCACAGAGTTTTCTTAATATGTAGGTTTAGTATACGACGGAACGGATATAATTTCTTTAAGTTCAAGTAAGCACTGCGCACATATTTTGATATTTGTTTGCGATAACGAAAAGTATTGTCTAAATGTAAGCCCAGAGTTTTAACTTCATTGACGAGTGAAATATTTACGTTATTGATTTGTAAGTGAAAAATATTAGAAAGATTATCGCATATTTTCTTGGAACCAAACAAGATCGCGTTCGTCTTTGTAGGATTTAAAGTGAGACAGTGATCAATCGAGTAATTGTACAGTGAAGCTAGATCGGAATTTATGCAATCCATGGCACTTCTCCAGTCAGGTGCGTGAAAGGAGAACTGTATTTGTATATCATCAGCATAAGAATGACTTCTACAGTATTTTAAACAGGACAAGAGATTAAAAGTATATATTGTATACAGCAGTGGTCCCAAGACTGAACCTTGCGGTACACCTTGCCTGACAATAAGTGGAGACGATATGAGATCACCGGCCTTTACAGATTGTTCTCTGCTACTCAAATACGACTTCATCAAGTACCGTGCGCTATCTGTAAAACCAATACATTTCAAGATAGATAAAAGCAGTTCGCCATTTACGGTGTCGAAGGCTTTGCTATAGTCTAACAATACAAGACAAGTAATCAAGCCGTTGTCAGTGGCTCTCAGTATATTATCCGTTACTTCTAACAGGGCTGTTTCACAACTATATCCAGCGCGAAACTCAGATTGTGTCTGTGGGAGAATATTCTTAGTAGATATGTATCGTGTTAATTGATTAGCTAGTACGCGTTCAAAGATTTTAGACACAGTAGATAATAAACTAATCGGTCTAAGGTCTGTATAGTGTTCTGGTTTGGAAACTTTAGGTAAAGGTAGAACAATAGCTCGTCGCCATTCATGAGGAAATATGTTCTCGGTTATACATATATTAATTATATGAGTTATATATGGCAGTAGTGTAGGACAACACATTTTAATCATAGTTATATTGATATTGTCGCAGCAAAAGGATGTGCTGTTTATGTTATTTATGATGCGCTGCACGTCGGTAATATCAACAGGAAAGAAAGAAAACTCATCGTCAAATTTGACATTATTATGATAGTAATTGATTAAATCGTTAATATGATCTTTCGAAGTGCTTACGCTATTAACAAAAAAGTCATTAATCTTATTTGGATCCTTTAGATATATTGGGATCTCTGCAACGCTGCGTGAAGTTATTCCCAGATGATTAAGATGCTTCCAAAGGGCTTTATTATCTTTTAATCGGGCGACATGATCAAAGTAAGCCTTTTTCTCGAACCTGACAGTGTTGGTGGTGAGGTTACGTAAAGATTTATAATACTCCCAATCAGCGGAATTGCCTGTTTGACGAAACTTTGATTTAGCTTTATCTCTTAACGAGAACATCAATTTTAGATTATCAGTCATCCATGGCGCATATGTCTTCTTAAACGTACGGGTTATCACAGGAGCATGTTTGTTGAATAAAAATAGCAGGCAAGAGTTGAAATGTGTAACTTTGTCATTTATATCAGACATGTAATAGAGGTTATGAAGAGGTAATAGCAGTAGATCCAAATTGAAAGCATCTAAGTTTATAGATCGAAAATCACGAAAAGAATGCGCGGTTTGTTGGCGAGGGGGAAGCGACAAATCAGCAGTTAAGTATATGATGTCATGATCAGAGAGATCAGAATTGATTACACCTTTGCCAATTATTGAAGCTTCACCAGTGACAACAAAGAGATCAATCAAGGTTGCAGAATTGTCAGAAAGTCTCGTAGGCTGTTCAATTAATTGCACGAAGTCTATTGACTCGAGAAGGTTCAGCAAGTATAAAGTTGCCGGACCATCCACATCTAAGCAGTCTATGTTAAAATCACCCCCACAAAATATGTTATTACACAAAGGTAATATAGATACCAATGACAATTCCAGCTCATCAAGAAATATTTTGTAATTTAATTTTGGTGGTTTATACACACCACCAACCACGAACCTAACATTTGAAACGTAAAATAAAATAAATAGTTGCTCAATATTGTCACTAGTCTCAATTATTTCATAGTTAAAGTGATCTCTAAAGTATATAGCTACGCCACCGCCGTACGTCGCGCGATCCCTTCTAATGATGTAGTAACCATTAATTTGCAAGCAGTTATCAAGAACGTCGTGATTCAGCCAAGTTTCAGTTATTATTAAAATATCAAGGTTATTTACATTTAAAATGGGCGGTAAAGCATGTACTTTACCCAATAAGGAACGAATATTAATGCAGGCCACGTTGACAGAATTGTTCAAGTTCATAGCAGCAAATAGTACATAATATAGTAATTACATTTTAATACAAAAATGGGATCGTAATAATCGGTATCCCAATGATAATATATGAAAAGTAGACAGAAAAATTCCCTAATTTTCTCGTCTTTCTTCGTACTTAAATTCAACAGCAGCACATAGGCACCAGCAGTATAAATATATAAATTGAAAAAGCTAATTACATCGCTCAAACGTTGTACAAAACAAAAAACATACCTATATAAATAAATAAAAAGATAGCCATACTAAAAACAACAACTTAATTTAAGGTACATAGGTACAAACAGACAATTGGATAATTTCTTTGAGTTTATTAATTCTATTAATTCCCATATTACTTTTACATTAGAAAAAGAAGTGAACAACAGTATCAACTTCTTAGATCTTACGTTAAAAAGAGTCAATAACCAAGTACAATTTTCCATTTACCACAAAGAATCACATACTGACATAACTATTCATAGCAAATCCAACCATCCCTATCAACATAAATTAGCGGCTTACCACAGCATGATCAATAGATTGATTAACACACCAATGTCCACTGCAGATTATAATAAAGAATATAACATTATTAAACAAATTGCCTATAACAATGGATACGACCCAAAGTTAATAGATAAATTAATTTCTAAGAGATTATTCAACAAAACGTTACAAGAAATTTATCCAGTCATAAAAGACACTACAATTCAAAAGTTTAAATCTATCACTTATTTAGGGGAGAACCAAGCAAAACTAACAAAATTACTTAGAAAACAGAATATTAATATGGCATACAAAACAAACAATAACCTTGCAAAATACATCAAGAACAATAAAGGAAAACTAATCACAGCAATAAATCGGGAGTCTATAAGTTAACTTGTGGTACATGTACTAAGGGATATATAGGTCAAACAGGAAGAGCATTTAAAACACGGATCGCTGATCATTACTCCGCTTACATTAACCGGAAAAATGATTCGACTTACGCGAATCATTTGATAGATAATAATCATAGTTTTAATATAGATTTTGATATTCTTCATGTAGAAAATAAAAGTTTGAAACTAGATTTACTAGAGACATTAGAAATTAATAAATATAAAAATTCAGATAATTTATTAAACGATAAAGTGGACTTAAACTCATCACCATTGTTAAATATATTTAGTCAGTAAGACAGTTTCCTTAATTTCACACACAACATCTGTTAGCAGTATATCTAGTTACACGTACTTTCGGTATAGACCCGTCACTTTTAGACAAGAAATTGTTCTTTAGATTTTAGTTCTTAGAATTCCTAATAACCACACACTATATATAAGAGTCAAGGGTATGTAGATACTTATTATTGTATATTTAAACCTGAAGAAGCTACAGTGTAGCGAAACAGCTGTCGTGATTATCAAATACAGTGTAAATCTGAAACATTTTGTTTGTTTTATTTCACTTAATTTAATAGTTTATTTTATAATTTAGGGTTCAATTAATAATCAAACTGTAGTGAAGATTCAACATAACATACAGTATGGTGATAAATAATGAAACGTGTATTGATAATTAAACAATCGCTCAGAATTAATGGAATAAAAACTAATTAAGTACTAATAGTGAGAAAAAAAAATGATAATAAAATAGCAATGCGAAAAGAAGTCGTAATTACATTATCCTTACAGCCATCATAATAAACCTATAATTTCTTGAATCCTTGCATAAGAGCATAACAATATCATAGTAGAATATACAAATTCATCAAATATTACATACAAAAGATATTGGAATAATAAATGTAAATTCAAAAGAATATTAAATGTAAAATATAAATCGCAACCTTGAAGTAACCCACAGATAAAACATAACACCAAAAAATTGAAAAAGAAAAAGAAAAACTATGCACACATGTGTATATGGAACATGCTACAACAATTTATACGGAATTTAATTTCTCTAAATCTGAAAATCGCTTAATTTTATGTATCTTATCATTAACCTTGAACATTATAATGCCGTTCGCAGTCCAGATGTTTCTAATTTTTAATTTATGATATATTTCATTAATTAGCTGGGCTCGAGATTTAGTTAAATCTTCTTTTATTAAGATTTTAGTCCCTTTGAGTTTCTTTTTACAATTGTAGACATTATTGCGAGTAGTACGGCTACAAAATCTAACTATGATGGGTCTATTGTTACCTTCGTTCCTGCCCAGACGGTGGCAGCAGTCGATACATTCTTCTTTGACATTGATTCCCATTTTTTCTTTAAAAATGTCGACCACTTCGTGTAAAATATTTTCGTCTTTCTTCTCGTGTAAATTCTTAGATTGTTCCTCCTGGAGTATTGTTCCAGATCTTCAATACATTCGTCAGCTTCCGTCAATTTTTTTTCCAGCAACGCAATTTTATTATTGACTTCACCGAACATGTCGTCGATTTTCTTCTTAATTAATTTACATACGTTGTCTAGGAAACTGCTAGATGTTAACAACTTTTCAACTACTAGTTGAAGATTTTCATCACTGCGTAAAAGCCGATCAGATGACATTGCTAATATACTATGTGTAGGTAAGGCAGGTATATGTGGTGAATTGAGCGATTAAACTGTTTCCACTGCTCTAGTGCGCGATGCGTCTACTCGGTTTGCCGGCACATCACCGAATCCTACAAGACACGCGAACGATGTGCCAGAAAGCGTACAAAGATTTAATATTAGTGAACCATATTTCGATTCTGATGATTCTTTGGCTGATCCAGATTATCAACCCGAAAAAAGAAATAGAACTCAACACCTCTTCTCAGAAAGTGACGAAGAGAATGAGACACGTGAAACTCAAATTTTAGACGATGGCGAAACGAATGTTCAAGATAAAAATTTTACTATAAATTGGACTAAGATATCAAGCATTCCGAAAAAATGTAATGAATATGTATTCCAACAGAGCTTTGGACCAAAACATAATGACCTGTTTTCCAAAAATCCCTCTGAAATTTTCAAATTATTTTTTACTGAAGATGTACTCAATAATATTTGTCAGCAATCAGAGTTATATGCCAAGCAGATGGGTGTTGAGTTCAAGACTAGTAGCGAAGAAATAAGAACTTTTTTGGGAATATTGGTAGTAATGGGTATTCACAGTCTTCCTAGTATTCGTCTGTATTGGTCACTTGATCAAAACTTCCATGTATCTCGGATAGCAAATGTAATGACTTTGAAGAGATTTTTGAAAATTTTACGCTGTCTTCATCTCAACAATAATGAACACGCACCAGCTAGAGGAGCACCAAATTTTGACAACTGTACAAACTGCCCTTATCGATCATTTAAATATTTCCTTCCCAAATTGCTTCAACCCTTCACGTGAATTATCTATAGATGAAAGTATGGTCGGATTTAAAGGTAGATCTAGCTTCAAACAGTATTTACCTATGAAACCAACAAAAAGAGGTTTTAAAATATGGACAATTGCATGTTCTAGAACAGGTTACCTTTTGAATTTCAAAGTCTATGAAGGAAAAGATTCAAATTTAAATGGAACTTTGGGTGAACGGGTTGTTTTGGACATTAGCAAAAATTTTCAGAATAAAGGTTATTGTCTTTATTTTGATAATTATTTTACTACATTTATGTTACTAGCAAAATTACTTGACCAGGACACATTCGCTTGCGGTACGCTTAGAAGCAATCGAAAACAATACCCCAAAGATTTATTATGTGAGGATAAAACAATGTCAGTAGGGGATTATGATTATGCGCAAAGTAATGATCTATCCGTTATAAAATGGCGTGATAGAGGCAAGAAGTCAGTACTAATAGCTAGTTCAATGCATAATCCAGTTGAAGAAAGAATTGTGCAACGTACTGACAAAGTGGGCCAAAAACAATCTGTGAAATGTCCCTCATCTGTTTTCGGCTATAACAAGCATATGGGAGGCGTGGATTTATTCGACCAGTTGTTATCGACATATTGCATTTCATGGAAGTCAAGAAGATGGTGGATGAAAATATTCTATTACCTTGTGGATGCGTGCATTGTAAACTCTTATATTTTATATAAAAATGCTGCAGAAGGAAATAAAACTATTACACATTTGCAGTTTCGTTCTCAACTAGGAAACGAACTAATTGGAAATTATAGTACAAAACAGAAAACAACAATAAAATTAGGAAAAAACAAATTGAAAAAAAGTTGGTGGCAGAGCAACTACAGTGGAGACTGTACAACGAAAAACGAATGTTGGAATTCATTTATCTATTGAAGGAAAGCCTCGTCGGTGTGCTTATTGTAGCACCAAAGCAGCAGTGAAACGTTCTAAAATAATATGTGAAGGATGTGATGTAGGTTTATGTCTAAACTGTTTCGCGCCCTTCCATAAAAATTAATACATACATATGTAATGTAATAAATAAACGTAATAGTTTTAATAAATTTTAGTTCAGTTGCATATTATGTCATTTTATTACTTGTGGCATTTATATGTGCCACCGAACAAAGAGATTTCAAAATACTTAACGATAGGTGGCACATATAAATGCCACCCAAAAGCACTAACACACCTCGTAATATCAAAATATTGCATAAGAAGTTTCTATAGCCATATACCTCAATCAACCAAATCACATAAGAGATCATTCATATTTTAAACAAACCGGTCTGCCCTATAAAGGGTTAATGTTGCCATGTCGTAAAAAATGTCGACGCTAGTTTACGATATTTCAAAAATTTCCTCTTTCTCGTAAATGCACAACCGGGCATTTTACCAATTTTACGCTGTCTTCATCTCAACAATAATGAACACGCACCAGCTAGAGGAGCACCAAATTTCGACAAACTGTACAAACTGCGACCCCTTATCGATCATTTAAATATTTCATTCCCAAATTGCTTCAACCCTTCACGTGAATTATGTATAGATGAAAGTATAGTCGGATTTAAAGGTAGATCTAGCTTCAAACAGTATTTACCTATGAAACCAATAAAAAGAGGCTTTAAAATATGGACAATTGCATGTTCTAGAACAGGTTACCTTTTGAATTTCAAAGTCTATGAAGGAAAAGATTCAAATTTAAATGGAACTTACACACTTACAAACTTACACCCTGAAAAAAATACTGCACATTTTCAAATTATTTCAATACAGATCGTATCAGTGTATTTTTTTACATATTCTAAAGGTATTATTATGAAAATCGCAATCAAAGAATATTTAATTTAAAAAAGATTTAGATTTACAATAAAGATAATATCATCAATGTAACAACGCGAAAATACATTTTTTATGTCTAGTTTTTCCGAATACATACTAAGTTTCTAATAATTATTGTCGAACGGCGCCCTCTACTTTACCGAAACGCCACCTTAATAAGTCAAACTGCAACTTTATTCATAAGTTTCTTTAAAACCGACAGATGTCGCTACGCGCGACATTTGTTCTGTAGACATTGCACGTCATTTGAATTTTGATCAGTGCTGCCAATGGCCGGGAAATTTCCCAAATTTCGGGAAAAATGAGATGGACGTGGGATTTTTTCGGGATTTAAAAATTTACGGGAAAAAACGGGAATTTCAGATTAAAACAATTTTGGCTTCGGATTTTGTAGTGCTGTTAGCACTCAGCGACTCAGCCATTGTATGTCACGCGTTGAACGTGTCCGCCGGCGCCCACACTGCATTTCCAGTGAATCCAGCGTCAAGAGCTCAAGGTCGAGGTTCTCCGGCAACCGGCAACATAACCATAGACAATCTCTTATATAGATTGGTAACTACTGTATTTCATTTTACAATCATATTAGACCCATCCATTGACACTTTCACGTACTAAGTTAGGACAGCGGTATGATTCAAATATATTATAATAGTATAATGTTATTGTTTGGGTGAGTTGTTAATTTGATCGATGAGTACAGCGCATTCTCCGCAAATGAATAAAAGCAATTTGTTTTGTTATTGCTTCAGAATGCGCTGCATCGATCGACCAAATTAACAACTTGCCATTGCACCTTATAATTTTCATCCGTGTTTTAAGTAGGTAAGAATGAAATATAATATACAAAAACAATTAAAATAAAACTGCCAGGATCCGCAAACGTACCTATTTATTATGTTTTAATGGATTATATATATACATATACATATATAGCTCTAGATAATTATATGATGAGTCTGTTACTAATATCATTACATTAAAAAATCAATTAGAGAAAGAACTGTATGAAACACTAAAACAGCCTGGCTGTTTTTTCTCCATCATTATGGACGAAACGACAGATGTAAGTACAATTAAACAGTGTGCTTTTTCTGTCATTTATTTTGATAATGCTGAAAACCGTGTTTCAACAAAATTCTTTGGTATGGTTGAAATGCCTTTTGCTGGTGCTTCTGATTTATACAATTGTTTGAAACACAGCATTCTTGAAAATAACATACCTTTATTCAATCTTGTTGGATTTTCATCTGATACGACAAACGTAATGGTGGGAGAGCATAACTCTGTGTTTTCTCAATTAAAATCTGAATTACCTCATTTGTGTGTGTTAAATGCTCATGCCACATGATTCATTTTAACAAATTTACAAAGGTATACTTAGAATTTCTGTCATATGTGCTACAAATTTTAACTGAGTTTAACACGATGTTTCAATCAGAAACTCCGTTACTGCACAAATTAAAACCAGAAGTACAAAGACTATTACAAACTTTGTGCAGTAATTATATTGATACAGTTCATTTAAAGGGCAAAGATATTGATATTTTGAAATTCAATCATGAAAATCCTCGCATGTTCGTGTCATTAAATAAAGTTTATGTTGGCATTCAAGCTTCCGAAACCTTAGAGACTATTAAAGCCGATAAGACTTCAAAAAATGAAGTGGATCAGTTTTTTAAAACATGCATGCAATTTTATATTGAACTTATTACCCAAATTAAAACTCGATTTCAATTCACTGATCCAATTTTTGATATTTTATCGCTTGTAGAACCGAAAACTGCCCAGCTATATAATATAAAATCATTACAGAGTATTGTACATAGATTTCCAGTCGTAAAAGATTTCGTAAATTTACAAGAATTGGACAATGAATGGAAAAGTCATGCTCTTTTGGATTACGAACAATATGGGTTAAACAGTGAACAGAATGCTGAGATATATTGGAAAAAAGTATTTGAATTGAAAAACGTAGCAGGACTTCCTAAGTTTCAACATTTAAAGATTGTTATTAATTTATTGCTAGTGTTACCATTTTCAAACGCATGTGTTGAAAGATTATTCAGTGATCTAAAAAACATTAAAACTTTTCATAGAAACTCCTTAAATACAGCTACGATAAATTCCATATTATTTTCGAAGCAAGGAGTTGCAAATGCAGGTGGCTGCATAAAATTCGAACCAAATAAAAAGATGTTATCTTGTAATATTTGACAAAAACGTAACAAATAATAGTGTGGTATAAGACTTATTTAGTTAGTTTATTAATTCTTGCCATATGTATTGATATTTACCAAAGTTTATTAATGTTCTTTTTTAAGGTTTATGTTTTTTTATATAATATACAGGGTGTAACAGGACGAGCTTACGTTAGCCGTATCCCAGCAATTAAGCAAGTTCCATATTTGTAAATTTGCAGAGTTATTTTGGGCATGGAGGCAAACTTTTAGAAAATATTAGTACATATTTTCTATTTCCGGTGTCGCCGGAAGCACAATCAACTTCATTTTTTTTAATGGATTACCCAATTTTTTTCAAACAATTGATTTCAGCAACAAATTTGGCGTATAGATCATTTATTTCGACTGGTGTAAACGTTACCGTTTTATAGCTAACTTGATTTTTATGAAAATTTTATCAAATTGCATCGTAGTACTTAGTGACGTATTTCTTCGGTATGCAGAAGAGTTGATGAATGATTATTGGAACTTAGAGAGCTACTAAGATGGGCTATTGAAAATTATTTTCACTTGTGTGCAAATACTATACAGGGTCTTTGTAATTACCGACTTAATATGTTAAATTTCAAACACTAATAACTTCGTAATTTTAAATGGAACACCCTGTATATTTTTATCGCAGACGGTAGAAAATTAAATTCTTCATCGAATGATATTACATTTCCCTACACCTAAAATGAATATTTTAGGAGCTATTCGCAAATTATGTGAATGTATTCAGAAACTTCGCGTGAGCGCTAAAGGTGGCTATGAAAATTCGTCACAGTTTTATCGTAATGTCTAATTTTCTAATGACAGTTCGATAGCATGTTAATAAAGAAATAAAAATCAGAATAGTAAAATTTATTTCGTAACCAAGATAACATTAAAGAAAACTATGTTAAGTAATAAATTAATTCAAATTTTGTTCAAAATTAGCCCCATTCAGTTCCAAACATTTATTAATTCGTTTTAGCATTTGACTACTAGTGACCTTTTGTATTTGGGCTTCTGTTAATGAATTTAGTGCTCCTCGTATTCTTTCTTTTGTTTCCTCTGCAGTTGTCACCGGAGTACTGTAAACTTTGTCCTTAACATAGCCCCAAAGGAAAAAATTCATAGGGGTCAAGTCTGGTGAACGTGGAGGCCACAAGTATGGACCTGCGTTTTCCGTCAAATAACCTCTCCAAGAATAAGTGTACATCTCTTGTTCTGTGAGCCGGTGCACCATCCATTTGATACCACGCAGTATTTGATTCGATAATAGGCAGTGCAACTTCTTCTTCCACAATATTGCGCAATATATCTGAATACCTTTCCCCATTTAAATTTTCGTTATAAAAGTGTAGACAAAGTATGCGATTGTTTTTATAGCGCAAAAAACATTAAATTGCCAACTTTCCTGATATCCCCTTTCTCTCGTTACATGGGGATTTTCGGATGCCCAAAAATGACTGTTATGTTTATTAAAGAGGCCATTTTTGGTAAATTTAGCTTCGTCAGTCCAAATGATTTTCTTCGTAAAATTTTCGTCGTCCTGACAAGCTATAGTGAAGAATTTACAAAAGTTGACCCTATTTAAGAAACCCTGCGGATGGAAGTGGTGTACCTGCTGGTATGAAAATGGTCTCCATTTATGTCTTTTTAGTACTCTTTGAATGGACATTGTTGAAATTTCCAAAGTTGTCGCTGCTTGTCGAAGAGATGCAGTGGGGTTGGTATAGAAATATCCCATAACACCAATTTCAACTACTTCATCAATTTTTTTTTTAATTTTGGCCTAAACTGTCCATGTTCTAAACAATTTTTAACTAACCGTCGCACTACATCTTTAGATGGAATTGGCCTGTCCGGATACCTTTGTCGAAATAAAGCACATGTTCGACTTAAAATTTTTCCGGACTCTCCATAAATCATCAATAAATTCAGGTAATCCTGATTTGTCAATCCTAAACGTGACATTTTCGTATACTAGATTAGGAACTGTGTGATATACTAGGAAGTTTATTAACTCGCTATCAAACTGTCATTATAAAATTAGACATTACCCTAAAACTGTGACGAATTTTCATAGCCACCTTCAGCGCTCACACGAAGTTTCTGAATACATTCACATATTTTGCAAATAGCTCCTAAAATATTCATTTTAGGTATAGGGAAATGTAATATCATTCGATGAAGAATTTAATTTTCTACCGTCTGCGATAAAAATATACAGGGTATTCCATTTAAAATTACGAAGTTATTAGCGTTTGAAATTTAACATATGAAGGGTACAGGTCCAAAAGGAGCTTAGTCACAAAATTTTGTTTCCGTGTAAACGGAAAAAGAAAGTTCAAAACGGCTTATCTTTATTATTTATTTATTAATGTAGAATTCACATATTAAACGGATTTAACTACATATACTTTAAATAAAAACATAAAATAATCCTGGTTAGTTTACTAATATCGAACACAAAAAAATAAAACTTGATTCAACTACAAAATATTAACGATCAAAAGGAGCTAAGTCCTCAAAACTAACATAACCACTTATCATGTAAATAGCCAAAACTTATATTACTACTTTAACTTAATGAAATCGTTATATCTGGGTATTATTATTTCTTTGGCAGGTTATCAAATAATTTCTGTGCTCCAATACAGCAAAACTTTTTCAGATGTTGCAGATGTTGCAGATGCAGAAATTTTTTCATCGCTATCGGAATAGGGCCTGAAAGAGAATTAGGTAAGGTAAGATAAATATATTATTTTTTATGCAAAGCAGAAGAATTTACTTGAATAAGAGTCCTGTGGAAGTATAAATTCGTTCTGCAGCAATATAGGCCCCTTCTTTATCTTCCGCTTATCTTTGACAATGGCTGCTTCCCATGCTCCGTTATAGGTGGTTCTATAGTAAAGAAATCTGGGATGTTCCTGACGAATTTCCAGTTCACGGACTGGTCTAGAAGCAAAAGGGCATTTTTTCACATATTCTGAATTTGAATTGAACAATTTTGTCCATGTCCTAAAAAGTGACTGTTTGACATCTACAACATCAAAAGGGGATGGTTTTGAACGAGCCTGCCTTATTATGTCTATCCAGTCTGCAGGAATTTCTGCTCTTTGAGCTGTATTTATTAAGCCCATATTCTTGTCCGGCTCCATGTATGAATGCCCACGAATAGGAAAAATTATTTTGATGTTATTGAATCTGCGTTGGTTGTGGACTACATTATGCAAAAATCTAAACATTGTGTAGTTTTTGTTTTGTCCTCCGCAAGAATCACAAAACATAACTAGATTTTTAACTTTCGGGTCCAAAAAATTATAGAAAAAGTTATGAAGCATAGAACATACATCATCGCTTCCCTTCTTTCCAACGGTTTCTGGATAAATATAAAACACGCTTTGTGCAGTGGAGAGAATGTGAATATTAAACGCGTAAACATTTAGTTGGCTTTTGTAATAAACATCATTTGTTGAAATGTTTGGAACACAAAGATTCTTTCCAAAGTCAAAGCAAACAGCTTCCTCAGTTTCAGATTTTTGGCTATTTCTTTTTGCAACTCTCTTTCTGTTATAAAATACCTCAGCCTTTCTTTTATGTAGTTCATTTTTAATAGAAAGTTCGTTAATTTCCTTTTGTAAGGTTTCCTTATCATCGACTGTAGTTTCTGGTTTCGAAATATCGGATTGGAGACTTTTTACCTTTATCATAAATTCATCGCATGTACTGCAAGTGTCGGTCCTTGGATATCCGAATGATATGTTGAATTTTGTATTAAAAATTCTCCTGTAAGATTCGTACGATACATTGACATCTGGGTGCATCTCACAAAACATTTTGAACATTTTCTTTATGTTTAACTCTTCAGGTAAGTATATTCTCTTACTATCTTTCATACTGTAATGACTTTTTCTGCCTTTGAAGGATTTAATGTGATCGCAAACAAATCTCAGAACATGGGGCTGGAATTTTCTAGGATGATTCTTGTTTTCGCCCCTTTTATCTTTGGGAAACATTCCGGTTAATTTCAGAGAATTTTGTATATACGAGAGCTTTTTCTTTTTTATTCCATGAATGGACATAAAGGCTTGCCTGCACACGACAACTTCCTTAAAACAATTTTCGATATTAAAGCGTACCCTGTAAGCGAAAGAAGAACTCCTAAGGTTTGCCTCTTCTTCGTTGTTCCTGGGTCTTCTTCGGCGAACAGATAAAACGCTTATTAAGCTAGTGAGGTAAGAATTTTGTTCATTGTTTGATGAAAGTGTGTTAAAGTTCTTAATTATTCTATTTCTAGCTTCTTCAGGAACATTTTCAAAACACTTCTTTCTGCAGTTACAATTTTTTCCTAGCTCGTGACTTTGCAACCTAATCCTTTTCATAACCTCACTCATCCTACCGTAACTTTTCCTCTTTTTCGATTCACTTGTAACTCTTAATTGTTCACACTCGCTATTATTACCACTACTATCGTTTGCCTCCATGCTTAACTTGAACTTTATTTTTAATGTGGAGGTGTAAACAATAAAAAACACTTAAAACAGCAAAGAACACCCACAACACTGCCGGGAACAATCTCAGTGGTATTGCGCAATAAAAGTGCCGTGCATGCAAACCATATATGGAGTTAGCTCTTTCTGAACGCGTATACACGTGACTTAAACCCTTTCGGACGGGTGCTACTAAACCAACATTTAAAATATTATGGGACATGGCTCCTTCTGGACGTTTTCACTTATATGACAAGATACTACATTGGAAACCCTATTAGATGGCAGCACCAGTCCCAAATACCTAATATATGGACTTGGCTCCTTTTGGACGTGCACCCTTCATATTAAGTCGGTAATTACAAACACCCTGTATAGTATTTGCACGCAAGTGAAAATAATTTTCAATAGCCCATCTTAGTAGCTCTCTAAGTTCCAATAATCATTCATCAACTCCTCTGCATACCGAAGAAATACGTCACTAAGTACTACGATGCAATTTGATAAAATTTTCATAAAAATCAAGTTAGCTATAAAACGGTAACGTTTACACCAGTCGAAATAAATGATCTATACGCCAAATTTGTTGCTGAATTCAATTGTTTGAAAAAAATTGGGTAATCCATTAAAAAAAATGAAGTTGATTGTGCTTCCGGCGACACCGGATATAGAAAATATGTACTAATATTTTCTAAAAGTTTGCCCCCATGCCCAAAATAACTCTGCAAATTTACAAATATGGAACTTGCTTAATTGCTGGGATACGGCTAACGTAAGCTCGTCCTGTTACACCCTGTATAGATTGTTTTGAATTACTTTGTTAGTTTAACCTTTACTTTAAATATTATCGCAACCAAAGTGGTCAGTATTAAAAATGTGTACCTACTAAACGTTAAGTGTTTTTTCGAATTACTTCATGATAAGATTTAAAAAATGTTGAACTGATTATTTTTACGTTGTGTACCTGTTCTTCATGTTGAATTAAAAGTAAATATATAAAATATTTTTGATGCATCAATTTTACCCTCGATTTTACCTAAATATATTTTTCTTCTGTATGTTAATTTTATTTTTAAATTACCGGGAAAATGCGGGAGTTATCGCTAAACTTTTTCGGTTTTTATACCTTTATTCAATATAGTTTTTATAGTTTATTTTAGTGGATTATTTTGTAAATATTAGTTCAGAATAGTTGCTGTAGTTAAATTAAGAATCATATTTGTTTTTTCAATACCAAGCGTTTGTTGGTGATTTTGTTAGATTTTAGAATAGTTTTAGCGTATCTTTTTTATTTATTGTGCCAAAGACAGTTCAAGTTGTGTGTTTCAACAATATAAATTTAGAATCGTGGAATATAAGCAATCCAAGTAGATAAATTATACATTTCTCCATCAATACATTTTACTAACGAAACATGTAGTTCATAGTAAAATGGTTGGGATATACTGTGTAGTGGAAGGATGTTGGGCCCGATGTGAAGGAAATATAAGTAAGCTTGCCTTCCCCAAGCCACAAAAAGATCTACAATTATTTCAGAAATGGGTTAACATATGTGGCAATAAACGATTGTCAGAAGAAGGCATGACACCAGAGAAAATTCACCGCAATTACCGAGTTTGCGGAAAACATTTTGATGCGAATGATTTTCAAGCCAATCATCCATTGAATCGAATTGCGTATCCTCATCTTCATGTACCAGATTCATCAGGTAAAAAACTGTATAGATTTATTTTAATTTTTCTTATGCTTATCAAAAAAAGAAGTAGTAAATGTAAAATTAAATAAATTTTAGAACATTTGAGCAGAGAGCCAGGCACTTAGTAAATGAAAATCTGACATTTAGATGTATTAATTTTTTTTATTATTTGCAACCCTCCAACTATTACGATTTGTTAATAAGTCAAAGGTAAATATTGTTATTTAATTTTAGATAAAAATCGTGAAAGTGTTGAAAAGTTTAGAATGTATTTTGGTACTCGTTAATCTTTAATAATATAATTGAATGCAATAGTATTAGTTGATTGAAGTTTACAGAACCAACAACAAACAAGCGAAGGAGGGGGGAGGGGAGTTTCTAGTAAATATTAAATATTTGTGTACTCATGGTGTTGTATTAAGAAATATTACTATGTATATATGTAGCTATGATAGGCTGCCTTCATAGCACACACATTCAAATAGTTGCACCAAAACATCATCCAAACTCTTATATAAATCGGAAAGGCGATCATTCCATACTTCTCCAAGAAGTTTGTGATGATCGAAGGCTTTTCACAGATGTTAATGCAGGAGAAGCAGGTTCCATCCATGATTATACATTATATCGAAGATCTGACTTATATATAAAGATACAGAATAATAGCATAACATTCTATAATGATACTCATCTAGTAGGAGATTTAGCATATATGATTGATGTCAAGTTACTGGCTAGCTTTAAAAATTGAGGTAAGTTAACTCGTAGACAGAAAAATTTTAATGCTATTCTCCAAGGTCAACATTGAACATGCGTTTGCCGTTCTAAAGGGCAAATTTAGAAGACTAAAATACTTGGAAACAAGAGGATTACATCTTGCAACATTGTTAATAGTGTCATCATGTATATTACACAATATATACATGTTAAATGGAGATGATGTTAATTTCGATAACGAACATCAGGAATTTGACAACAATCATCCAAATAATGAGTTAGATGTGAATATGAAAGAAGTACCTTTAAATGCCATAAATAAAAGAAACAACATCGTTAATTCTTTGGAAATAATCATATAATAGAAGAAATTTATATTATTTATATATTTTAAATAAAATTTTAAACAAATAAATACCTTTATTCTGCCTATATCACAAAAATAAATAAAACCAAGTAGAGGCAAAGGTGGTATTATGAGCCATGGTGACAATACGGGCCACCTGTATATCTGACAAGGATGCTTACGTATTCTAGCGGTGACCATCTCAACTAATTAGTAGATAGTTCGAGTAGGCGCCACAGTAAGCGCTGGCACAGTCTGTTATGATAAACGTTACTGGTCAGCTGATTTGTGACTTTTCCGTTTTCAAAACTTTGAAAGGTAAGTCTTTACAGCTATCATAGACATACTACCAATGTGCAGTTAGTTGTTAACTTAGTAGCTACGTATTACATAAGTGTTGAGCTTAGTAATGCTCTTGAAGTTGTTTATTTAGAATCTGTTTCTAACCGATATTGGCGCCAAACTTTCCAATAGGGCGAAGGTGGTAATATGGGCAACGACTGTGGTGGTTAAATGGGCTACCCAACTTAACTATAGCCCATATTACAACCCTACAAACATTTTGTGTTTTTCTGTTACAGATGCCTCGCAAAGTAGTGAATCCACGAAAGAAAACTAATTCCAGGCAATGTCGGGATCGGGATGACATGATATCTGCAATTAAAGCAGTTTCAGAAAAGAAAATGGGGTTTTTAAAAGCTTCCAAACAGTTTTCTGTACCACGATCCACATTGCAAAGGCTTGTTCATCTTGGCTTACCAGCTGAAGAAGCTGTGTCCAGGAAGTTGGGAAGGAAACCAATTATGTCTACCGAGATGGAAGATGAACTTGTGCATTATTTGCTGCTAATGGAGCAAAAGTTTTACGGTCTGACAAGAAATGATGTTAGGCGTTTAGCTTATGAGTTATGTGAGAGGAACGGAGTAGATCATCCTTTCACTGGTGGCGGAGTCGCAGGGAGAGCATGGTTTGTCCATTTTTTAAACCGCCATAAGGATTTGTTGGCTGTTTTAAATCCCACAGCTACTTCATTTTCGAGAGCTAACGGATTTAACAAAGATGTAGTCGACGGATTTTTTGATATCCTTGAAACAGAATACAGAACGAAGAAGTATGATCCTGACCGCATTTTCAATGTGGATGAGACGGGTTTATCCGTCGTCCAGAGTAAAGTGGCTAAAGTAGTGGGCCTGAAAGGTAAGCGACAGGTTGGTGCCTTGAGTTCTGCCGAAAGAGGATCCCTGGTTACCGTTGTTTGTTGCATGAGTGCTGGTGGGACGTTTGTTCCGCCAATGATAATTTTCCCCAGAAAAAATATGTCTGACCTTTTAATGAAAGATGCACCACCAGGCTCCATAGGACGAGCCCATCCGTCTGGTTGGATTCAAGGCTATTTGTTTACTGAATGGTTAACCCACTTTATCAAATATGTTAAGCTTACTGAAGAAAGCCCAGTTCTTCTTATCCTAGATGGGCATAACACGCATACGAAGAATATTAATGTCGTGGATCTAGCAAGAAGTAACCATATCACAATCGTAAGTCTGCCGCCCCACACCTCACATAAGATGCAGCCCCTAGACAAATCATTCATGTCTCCCCTGAAGTTTCATTATAGCGAGAACATTAGACAATGGATGCTCCATAATGATAAGCCACTTAGTCATTATGAGGTAGCTGAACTCTTCGGAAAAGCCTATCTAAGGTGCCAGAGTGGTCAAATAGCTGTGAATGGGTTCCATGCTTGTGGAGTTGTCCGTTGCAATCGAAATGTTTTCACAGACGTTGATTTCGGGCCGTTAAACATGGAAGAGTTGGATCTTATCACTCTCCGGACCCATAAAGGAAGGAACCGTTCCAAAACAACACCAACCTTGCGGTCTCAAGAAAACCAGCTCAACACACCACGTTCCAAAGACCAAGCCATCGAGAGGTCACACCAGGCACCAGTGACTAGCAACCAGATCCAACACTCACCATCTGCAATAGATCTAGCATAGGCTGGACCTTCGAATGCGCATAACTTTATGATAGGAGAAATGAATATATCACCAAAGGATATTTTGCCTTTCCCAAAAAATAAGAAAAAAACAATCAAACAAAGGACCTAAGCCAGGCAAGTCAGCTGTAATCACATCATCGCCTTACAAAATGAATTTGGAAGAAGCTAAAAAGAAACAAGAAGATAAGGAGGCTGAGAAAAATAAGAAAATGAAAAATAATGAGGAAAAGGGAATGGAGAACGCAAGGGAGATTGGAGAAGAAAAGGAAAATTATGCTATACAAGGAAATAAAAAGAAGATGAAACGGAAGCCAGGTGTTGATGAAATAAAGAAAGAAGGATTGAAAAGAAAAACTCCAAAAGTGATGCGAAAATTGTTCTCCGACCTATACTCGTCATCCGAGAGCTCAGAGGAGGGATCGATGGATTCTGGGGAGTCAGATTTAGAGACAAATATTGGAGTTAAAAACCCTGGAGTTAAAGATGCAAACTGCCTTTTTTGTGATGGATTATATTCCAAAGACACAAAAGGTGAATTGTGGGTACAGTGCCAAATGTGCGAAATGTGGGCACACAACGAGTGTGCTGGGTGTGAAACCGACCATTATATGTGTGATTTTTGCAAGGCTTAATGTAAAATGTAGTTAGTATTATTGGTTTATCTGTTTCTTCAAGGCTCTGTAATATTTAAGACCAAATAATATTCATTTCTATTGTTTTTATTGGGTAGCCCATATTACCACCTCAGTTTCATTTTCCCACAAATTGTCAACTATGTAAAGAAGTTTTCATATGAAAGTAAAATATTGATAATAAAGTAAAACATGTGTGTTTAACTCATTAAAAACATCATAAAGATCATTTTTGGAAATTTTCAGCTAATTCCTATGTTAATTAAGGGATTTATAGTAAAAAAACAAAGTGGTAGCCCATAATACCACCTTTGCCTCTATGGCCTTCACGAAAACCGTTAGTTAGAAAGTTTAGGGAATCGACTTTTAGTACAATTCTGAAATTTTGACAGTTACGTTTGTAGTATCGGTTCTACTGTTTTAAAATATTTTCAACAAAATCTGATTTCCGGTTATACCGGAAGTAAGTAGCAACTTTGTTATTTTAAATGCAATGGTATAATTTTTTTAATGAAATAGTAATGATTCTCTGCATTATTTGCAAATATTTTGTATTAGGGTACCCTATACCTACTATTCAACTGTTTCTAAGATATTTACAATCTTCCTTAATAATTTACTATTACACCACCTTAAAAAAAAGAAAAATTAATATTGTAAAACCCTCTGAAGCGTAAGGTACCAATACTTTTTATTGTAGCACGTGATTCAAGAAATTCTACATCGATTCATATTAAGGGTCTCATATATCTATCATTATTAGTTTATAGTTATTAGATATTATTGGTTCCAACTACGGAAAGTATACTAATATCTGTAATTTCTTCTCATAGTTAGCTATGAAAATAAAATATTTCGGTAGGAGTTGTCAAATGAGTGACAGTTTTGTTGCTTTTGATTCATATCAAATCTTACTTGGTTTCAGCTACACTTTAATGTCATTTCATTTACTTGCGAATAATGTATAAGATAAGAAAAGAAGAAACTATTCATGTAAATTATTTTCTACATGTTTACTATAAATGTAAGTTTGTAGCAAAAACAATCATTTAATACGAAATGTATTACCTGTTAGAATGAGATTTTTTTTATCGTTCATAAAAAATATACAAAAACAAACACAAAAAGATATGGGATACATTAATCAAACGAAAAAAGATAAAATCGAATAAAATTAAAGAAAATTACAAATGCTCTATGTGTTGACCAACACAAACAAACATTGAATTAGCCTTTTTTGTAATTCTGTCGTTAACGCCTTCTGCATAGACTGGTAATTAAAATTTCTAAACGCTGTTTCTATTTTGTTGATTAATTCTACTTTTGTTATTATTACCCTTGCATACACTCTTTCTTTTAAATAACCCCATACAAAAAAATCCAAAGGAGTTAGGTCAGGAGACCTAGGCGGCCATTTCGAGGGTCCGTTAGGACCTATCCATCGATCTTCAAAGATCTGGGTTAGTTGCTGGTAAACATCGTACGATGAGAACGCAGGGGCACCATCTAGTTGATACCAGCAATCCCTAAGTTCAATAAGCGGCAATTCATCTAAGAACGATGAAAGGGTCTCTTAATATTTGCAAGTAACAATCGCTTGTCAAATTTTCGTCATATAATTTACAGCATAATCCACCATTTTTGATCATTACACACACCAAATGTACGTTGATGTTTTGCGGCCCGAACAACATGTGGATTTTCCGTTGCCCAATGGTGTAAATTTCGTCTATTGATCAAACCCTCCCGTGTAAATTTCGATTCATCAGTCCAAATAATTTTTTTCAAAACATTTTCGTCTGCTTGAATTTCCATTACTATAAACAAAATTCAACTCGTTTAATATTGTCTTCTGGGTGTAATTCTTGTAATAATTGAAACGAATATGATCGCATTTTGTGTCGTTTCAAAATTCGAAAAACGGAACTTTCTGACAGGCCAAGATCAACTGCGGCTGCAGTGATTGAACTTGTTGGATATGTATTAAAGTAACATAATACGTTGATTTCATCTGCTTCATCAGGGATCACAGGCTTAGAATATGGTCTTTTTATAATTTTAATAGTTCCATGATTTAAAAAATTTCTTTCAATTCTTCTAAATTTCGCCACGGTCATAGGTAGTAAATGTGGATATTTTTCATTAAATTCACGGCATGTTCTTGCTGCTCTTCTCTTACATTCACCATGGATATAAAATAAATTTAATATGTTATTATTACTATAGTTTTGGTGATTAATATTCATATTGGGTGGATTTTACAATATTAATTTTTCTTTAAGATGGTGCAATAGCAAATTATTAAGGAAGATTGTAAATATCTTAGAAACAGTTGAATTTAGGTATAGGGTAGTCTAATACAAAATATTTTCAAATAATGCATAGAATCTATTTCATTAAAAAAATTATACCGTTGCATTTAAAATAACAAAGTTCCTAGTTACTTCCGGTATAACCGGAAGTCAGATTTGAAAATATTTTAAAATAGTAGAACCAGTACTACAATGCAACTGTCAAAATTTCAGAATTATACTAACAGTAGATTCCCTAAACTTTTTAACGGTTTTCGTGATAGACCCTGTATACAGGTTCTACCAGCAGTTTCTGGAGACATGTAAAACTTCATTCAATATCAATGAGCCTGGATAGAGATTGTGCAAATGAAAAGAGGTACGTATCAATATTTAAAATTTCAAAGCAATGTACTATTATTATGCAATTATTAATTTATTTTGTATTTAACTATTTAACCGTCAAAACATTAAAATTATGTCATATTTTAAGTTTAATTAGTATTCATAATGCTAAATAAATTTCTTTTTTTTCTGTAGTGAAGCGTCGTCAGCAACTCAAACCAGCAACTACTATCAACATTTCGGATAGTGAAACTGAACAACCAAAACAGCAACAAATCACAAACATGTTTCACACGAAATCCAAATTACCGCAGAGGTCCGAACAAATAACGTTACATTTAACAAAAATGATAGCGCGAGGGCGAAGGTTATTTTATATGAGGATAAGAAAAGTGATATTATAAATACATTAAGATGTATGAATATTGTAGCTATAACAACTGATTGCTGGACATCCAGAAATACAGATTCTTTTATAACCGTGACAGCTCACCGTATACCACAAAACAGGGACATGATTAGCTACACATTGAATACAAAATACATTCCTTTGCGTCACACTTCTGAGAATTTAGCGAAAATGTTGGAAGAAATTGCCAGAGATTGGGAAATAAAAGACAAAATCATAGCTATTGAGGATGACAATGCTCCAAATATCACAAAAGCGATAAAAAATGCGCATGAATTTGGTATTAGTGTTCCCTGTTTTGCGCACACGTTGCAATTAGCATTAAATAAGGGCTTGCAATTGGAAAAAATAAGCAAAGTTATAACAAAGTGTAGTGAAGTAGTGGGACAGCTTAATCACTCCACTGTAGCAGGAATTGCTTTAGAAAATGCGCAGCAACAATTAAAGATATCGCAACACAAATTAATAACATTAATAAACATGTGACTACAAGGTGGAGCTCTACGTATTATATGTTTGAGCGGCTTTTAGAACAACGGCAGGCTGTACTACATGTTATTAATGACAGATGATCTGTCATTAATAACATTTTTAACGTTTTTGCAAGTGTTTTGCTCTTTCCTAATTAAAAAAAAAAACACCGTCACTACTGCTTGTCTTGCCATTTTGCAACGCAAGTGTTGAGCGCATCTTTAGTGATGTATTTAATATTTAACATTAAAATAGTAATAATAATATTTATTCATGTTACTACACAATAGTGTTACACACGTCAGAACTCTACAACATTGTACCCTATAGTATAGATAGATAGATACAGTAATAATTCATAAATACTACATATCAACAAAATCATTCACTAAAAATTCGTCTACAGTGTAAAATGCCTTGGAGATGAGATAGTCCTTCAGAATGATTTTAAAGTGAGCAAAAGGAAGCTGTCTAACATTACTTGGCAACGCATTAAAGAATTTTATTGCGTAATAATTCACCCCATCCATTGATTTAGATAGGCGAAGGTAATTTAACCTAATATCACTTCCACGGCGTGTATTATATTCGTGGAATTCACCATTGCAAGTATACCTGCTGATATTTTTCTTTATAAACAGTAAGCACTCTAAGATAAACAAACAGGGAGCAGTTAATATTTTAAGTTGACTAAAGTACAACCGGCAATCATCTCTATATCCTAAACCCGCTAACAATCGAACACATCGCCGCTGAACACCAAAAACTTTACCCAAATGAGACGAATGGCCCCAGTTTAAAATTGCGTAAGACATGTTAGACTGAAACAGTGCGTAATAGACCTGAATCAGGTACTGCGGCGATAACCTGTCCGCAAGTGATCTAATAAGAAAAGTCAGCTTAGACAATTTAGCACGAAGTGTATCAATATGAGGTTCCCAAGTTAATTTGCTGTCGACACAAGTCCCTAAGAAAGTTACCGTACCATTCGCAATCTCATTGTCTTGCTGACGAAGACTAAAAAGCAGTGACTGGGATTTTGTGGAATTTAAAGTTAAGCCATTAGCCAAAAACTAATCCTCAACGCTATTCTCACAATCCGCAACACACCTACCCAATTCATTGATACAGTCACTGGAATTGATTACCGTGGTGTCATCCGCAAAGAGAACGAAATCGGAACGAGGATTGCAGTGAGGAAGGTCGTTAACTTAAATAAGAAATAAACAGGGACCGAGAACAGAGCCCTGTGGTACTCCATACTTCAATACACGCATGCCAGATATACATACGCCAATCCTAACACATTGGAATCGATGGGTAAGAAACGAGTGAAGAAGCGCAATACTGTCAACCGCAAAATTATAAAATCTTAATTTTTCAATAAGAATCTTAGACTAACACAGTCAAAAGCTTTCGTAAGGTCGTAAAACATTGCCTGTGTGTATTTCTTATTATTAAAATTTGCTAATATTTGATTTGTGAAGCTGTTAATTGCTAATGTTGTAGATAATTTATTACGAAAGCCAAATTGTGAGGGGCTATATAGTGAGTTTGTCTCGAAGTAATGGTCTATTTGGTTCTTAAGAACCTTTTCAAAAATTTTTGAGAAAACCGGTGTTAGAGAAATAGGTCGATAATTGCTTGGATCCCTATTATCACCACTTTTGAAAATCGGGACGACAGCACATATTTTAAAAGACTTGGGATAGTAGCCGTGCATAATACATTGATTTATTAACTTAGTCAGCGGATAAATTATAATATTTTTAATCGTATTCAAAATTTTGGAATTAACACCAAAAATATCAGAAGTACGACAATTTTTAATATTTGTGATAATATCACGAATTTCTGCGAAAGATACTTCACGGAATTTGAAAAAATCAGTACGCGGATTTTTTAAAAAGCTAAGTGGATCTGAATTCGTAGATGGCAGACAACTAACGGCCATCTCAGCAAGATTCACAAAAAGTCATTGAACGACTCCGCACTCACACAACCCATTTCAAGTGAAGGATTACTTCTTCTTGTATGATTAACTATATTCCACAGAGCCGATGGTTTGTGTTTGTGGTTTAGGAAAAATGCATCATATGCCTCAACTTTAGTCTGTTTCAATTTAGATCTGTAATTAGTACGCAAACCCTTGATTACATCGTTCGATATAATGTCAGGATATCTACTTCCAAAATGTGTAAAAAAACTTAATTTATTACGCAATTGAGCCAAGTCATTATTGAACCATTCAATATGGGATTTTTGGGAATTTATTAGTTTAGTTTTTGGTAGAAAACAACTCTCAATTGCGTTGGAGATAGTATTCATAAACAGATCAGTTTTCTCATCCAAATCCAAATTCGAATCAGTGACAAAAAGCCAACTAACATTCTCCAAGACATTATACAGGTTAAATAAGCCTATTTGCGTAATAGGTGTAAAGCTAATACGTTGTTCACAAGTAGCTTCCCTATCTCCCAATACTTTCAATATAAGACCCGCATGATCAGAAGTAATATGATGTTTGTGCCAGTGTTCATTAATACAAATAAAATCAATGACATTCTGCTTAACCAATAGTTCAAGTTCAATTAATTTCTTAAAGAAACAAGTTAAACACATCCACCTTAAGAAATCTTTTAGCAACACAGGAGGGAGTTAATAACAGTGGTGGTTGTGTTAAATTCCAACCTTCTAAACGAATGTTAGATTCCAAGTTATGGCAAGACGAGCAGTAATTGTACATGCTATTTTTATGTTATTATCAGTGGGCGGAAAAAATAATACATAATAATGGCAATGAATTTACACAAGCGTAGCGGGCGTACAGCACCATCGCAGTCGCCCGGTTTACATACAGCGTCATTCATAAAGTTTGCACCGTATGGGCGTTTTGTTTATTATTGATTTGGGCAAAATTTCAGTAGGTGCATCCTTTAGAAGCAAATTCAGACTGATTAGATTAAGTGCATCGTTTCTCATACACCCGGTGGCCGCTATAATTTGAAAACAGCTTAAGAGTAAACTGGGTTAGTTTTTAAATATACAAAAAAATGGTATTAAGAAAAGTGGTTTAGAATTAAAACCTATGTTTAAATACGAAATTACAGCCTCCTATTTCAAAAATGAAAAATTTTCCTTTTTTTCGATTCTCCCCGTATATAAATCAAAATTTCCAAAAACCAATATTTTTATGGCGTTTCTGTGTAATAAAGCAGTACTAAACGGAATCCACAATAATGTTTACCAAAGGCTTCGCGCTGTTGTAAGCGAATATTGAGATTTACGGAAAAAATGTGCTTCTTCTTGGAACATTGCCAATAAAGCACCGCAAAAAATTAATAATAATTTAATATTGTTTTGTATTGTTTGCAATAAAACAAAAACAAAAAATATCGTTTTTATTATATCTATTGATTAGAGCTTTTAACGAAAAATGGTAGATAGGCGAACATTTTTTTTATAGAATCTTAAAGCGCTTGTACGCAAAAAAGTTGTATTATTGTGAGAAAAAGCTCTCTATTTTCAATTTCTTTGTTATATCCATTCCACCTCGCCAAGAGGTCTTAATATCAAAAATATTGTACTTTTATTTGTAATTTTGATTTGACCCCTTGGATAGGTAATAGATGCAACCAAGAAACTGAAAAATTTACGAGCTTTATTTTCTCACTAAAATATAACTTTTGAATATAGGCGATTTAACATTATATAAAAGAAATTTCGCCAATAGACCACGCCTGTAGTCAACCAGTAATATACGTTAGTACTATTATTACTTTATAAATCACATACAAAGGCAATAACAAATCGGATATTATCGGACAAAATCGGATAATTTTCATTGGGAAGGTGGATCTTTTCGACTTCAGGCATTGGCAACACTGGACAGATCTATTACAAATAGATTTGAAGCCACGAAAGTAGACATTTTAGAAGCAGACTGGGCACTAATTGAAACTTTATTTATTTTATTAAAACCTTTTAAAACAGCTACAACCTACATGTCTTCGGAGAACAATCCAACCTTATCAATGGTTAATCCACTTATTCACTGTTTTATAGTAAATTTTTTAATAGAACAAACCCTAGATTCTGTAACAATAAACCATTTCAAACTTACAGTTAAAAACGAATTGGAAAAACGGTTTATAGAAAATATGGGTAGTGGTAGTATAGGTGTAGATGTCCCAAATATTTGTAGATTTTTAGACCCAAGATATAAAAGCTTTGAGGGAGATAAGGAGAGACGAAACTTTGGAAAAACTAATATTAACGACATTATATTAGTTTTTCCAAGTTTGACAAGGAGCGTCTACATCAATCACTAGTACACGAAACAGCTTCTTCGGCGTTGGAAAATTTATTTCCACATTTGAGTACCAAATATGACAATAAAGCAGAAATTGATATCTATGAATGTTAACAGGAAGTATCTCGTTCAAGCAATCGCCTCGCCTGCAATGGTGGAAAATACATGGAAATAGGTTTCCAACCCTTGAAATACTAGCACGAAGATATTTGTGTACACCGGCAACATCTACGCCTGCCGGGCGAGTTTTTCCAACAGCCGGAAATATAGTTAAGGCAAATAATATATAATTAAAATTATAAGGTATTTCTTCCAAGGTGTGGGCTGATTTGAAAAACAAGACTAAGCGAAAAGCTGCAGAAATAAAGGGTAGCAGAACAAAAACTGGAGGAGGGCGCGGCACAACTCAGAAGTTGACAGCTATTGAGGATCAAATTATCAGCATTATGTCAAAATAAGCTGTTTTTGGCATTGTGGACCCCGATAATATACCATTGGATAGTGGTATAACTTTCGAAGCTACACCTTTAATATCAGAAGTAGGTGTTTCTGTTGAGTCTAATCCTTCAACGTCTGGAGCAGGCCAGTTTTATATGGATAATACAGCACTTTTGCAGGAAGCACAGTTTGAAGTATGTAAATGTTAATCAATATATATAGGAATTGTATATTATGCCTTTTATTTTTAAGATACTTTTTGATAATTCGGCTCCATCAACACCCAGCACTATTTCTTCCACTCAATCCAGTACGTACATACTTAACTAAATCTGATATATATCGCTCAAGTTCAGTATTTTTACTAAGATACTTTAATTCCTGCTTTTAAATATTGTAGTGACTGGAACTTGTGTATATTTTATAGTAACTGTGGCACTGAATGTATTATTTTCAGGAAGGCGAAGAGGACGTTCAACTGCGGAGAAAGCACTTGAAAATTTTAGTTATTTGTCGTCAACTCTGAATGAACATGTCCAGAAAATAGGAAGTACGCTTAAAGCTATTCTCGAAGAGAAGAAAAATACAAATACATTATTAAGAGAATTAATAGATATACTAAAAGAGAAAGTATAGTATTTTACCAATTGTAGGTACATATATTTTTTAAACAATATATTTTGGTCCAACAGATAATAATAGTATCTTTATTCAATAATGCTGATGCATAAAACACTTCATGAAATGTCACAGACAAGACGGTCAATACAGTACAAATGAAATGAAATATACGCAACAATCCAACACCTATTTTACATAATACAGACATACTATATAACAAAAAAAATGTATATTTAAACATGTACATATTATAATATACCTGGTACACTCAAGAAATCATTTATAGTATACAATAGGTACCTTAGTAGTTAAATAGTTACGAAATTGTTAAAAAATAATTTTCTAATTCTTATTTAAAAATAGTTTTGTAAATATGTTTGTCGGTACTGGTTGCCCAACTGCCGATATTGTTCATTGTCAATATCATCCCATAGTGGCACAGCATCGGATATGGTATACTGTTTGGTAATTTTGTGCAACACCGCGCAAGTCATTATTATTCTTCTGGCACACTGTGGTGTATAGTGTAAAGTCCTATCCCTTAATAGGCACCTAAATTTTCCTTTTAATACTCCAATACAACGTTCTACACAACTTCGTGCTACTTTTATAGTACTATTATAATTAATTTCCTGAGGGGTAGTAGGATTTCTTAATGGTACTAGCAACCATGGCAAACATGGGTAGCCAGAATCCCCTAAAAATTATAGTAAATGCTATATTGACAATGTGAGGAATCCATTTTTCTTCATTACCAATAAGTCTACTGTCATGGTCTCCAGCTTCATAGCTTCCTTTCATCTTGTGAGCCAATGCTGACTGACGCCAAAGAAATGCATCATGCGTACTGCCTGGAAAACGAGCCACAACACCAATAATTTTTAAAGTATGATCGCATACCTACAAAAGAATAGTAACAGTAAAATAGATTACATATGCAACTATTCACTTACTATTTGTACATTAATCGAGTGATAGCCCTTGCGATTCATGTATGCGTGCTGGTTTTCATGAGGCTTCACGATGGAAATATGTGTTTCATCGATTACCTCCAGTATGTGTGGCATGCCTGCTGCATTAGAAAACCTAAAATATGTGATTTAAGTGCATTTTCTTTAGAGATTATTCACATAATACATTTCTTTAAATTATCGTCGCTCTTCATTTGTTTGTGGAAATTTTATCCAATTTTTCATAAAATGGCGAACAACTATGTTGGAAACATTTTTTATGCTTCTACTTACTGTAGCTTGGCTTACTGCATTTAATAAGCTGTAGCCAACACCTCGTTGATAGCTCCCAGAAGCAAAAAACGACAATGCACAAAGAACCTAAAAAGAAAAGTAGATAATAAAAGAAGCTAAAACAATATAAAATTATTACAGTAATATAAGGTGGAATTTTTTTAATCGCATCTTCATTAATTATTACAAGTTCTACTTGTGCAATTAGATCTTGGCATGCTTCTTTATTAAGTCGATAGCAGCGCATAAATTCTAGTCAGTTACAGAAAAAGGATCTTTTGTATCTCGCAAGTTTCGACGTACTAATGCCAAATTTCGACGAGCTCTTCTCTGATCTTCTCGTTCACCTAACTGCACAACTAAAAATTGAATATATGGAAAAGCCATTGTTGAAGCTGAAATATATATCAAAACGAAAATATCTTTCGCATATAATTGGCATTTACTTGCAACCAGTCCACAGCAAATTATTATAATAAAACAAAACAACTTAAAAACAATATTAGTACTACAACTTCACCAAACTTTTATAAAGATATAAAAGAACACAACGAATTTTAAAAATGACAGCAATGTTATATCAACGGATACTGTATAAATTGAGGTTAAACTCAATAGCGACATCGTAGCGACAACTCTTTAGCTGTCGCTACGAAATTGCGAAAATTCGAAAAGTAATGATGTCATTCGATAGCGAAGGAAACTGCAAAATGCCGCTATCGACATCGCTAGCTGACTTAGCTATTCGACATGACGTATAGCGAAATCGCTATGTGCGGCAGAATCGCACTCCAGAACCATTAAATCGATAAGTAACATGTATTAAATATTTCCACTATATATTTCATATATCATATTTTATATATTTCAAGAATATTTAAATAAAAAATGTATTACAGGTTAACATTTCCATATTTTACCCACAGTTAAAAATAATATTGATTTTGATATACACACATAATATGTAAAAGGTGTCCCAACAGGAACTTGGGGGTTTAAATTTCACATTATTTTCAAATAAGGTAACTTAGCAACCTAATATTTGGTATACGTCATCTATAAACTTGTAAAAGTCATTATGCAACGTTTCACGACTGAAGAACGTATCCAAATTGTTCAAATTTATTATGAAAATGGTCGTTCCATTAAGAACACAATTCGACTACGCGTTGTTTTTCATCAGAATCATATTCCCAGCAATACGGCAATTAGAAATTTAATGGCAAAATTTGAGCGAACTGGTTCTGTTCTCGATGTAAAGACACCACTACGTCCTCATAACGTTCGGTCAGTTGAAAATATCGTTAGGGTGAATGAAAGTGTTACCGAAAGTCCAAAAACTTCAATTCGTCATCGGTCACAGCAATTGACCATCTCAAGATCATCTCTGCAACGAATTTTAACAAAAGACCTTCGGCTACGCGCATACAACATCCAGTTAACACAAGAATTGAAGCCTAGGGACTATCATCACTGCCGTATCTTTGCCAATTGGATTTTGGAACAAACTCAATTTGATGACGAATTCTGCAAGCGAATCATATTCAGTGACGAAGCCCATTTTCACACAGGGGTTACGTAAATAAACAAAACTGCCGCATTTGGGGGCGTGAAAATCCTCGAGAGATTATTGAAAAACCCATGCACCCAATACGTGTCATTGTATGGTGCGGTTTCTCGGCCAATGGTGTTCTTGGACTTTACTTTTTGAAAATGAGAATGGAGAAGCAGAAACTGTCAATGGGGAGCGGTATCGACAGATGTTGAATAACTTTCTATAGCCTCGTTTGGAAGATATGGACCTCAACAATCTTTACTTTCAACAAGATGGGGCCACTTGTCACACTGCCAGGGAAACTCTAAATTTACTACAGGAGAAATTCCCTCGTCGTGTGATTTCTCGTAATGGTGACGTAGATTGGCCTGCAAGATCCTGCGACATAACACCGCTGGACCTTTTTCTTTGAGGTTTCCTTAAGGATCAAGTCTAGACAAATAATCTACAGACAATTGATAAATTAAAAAAATAACATTCGTGCGGCTATTGGCGAGATTAACTTGCATATGTGTGATAGTCATTGAAAATTAAAAAAAAAATCGCTGTGTGCAATAGAAGTCACGGTGGACATTTATCCGATCTATTTTATGTTTACGTTAATAAATCGTTGAATTTCTAAATACTACGCATGTTATTTGGAATTTAAATCGCCAAGTTCCTGTTGGGACACCGTTTAGTACTAACTAATGCTTTTATACAAATTGTGGTAAATTTTTTAATAATACATACAGTATAACCCCTCTTAACCGGCCTCGGATCAACCGGTCCTCGGATTAACCGGCTCACAGTGGTCTAAAAGTCTAAAATGCATATTTAGCGCAAAAAATTTAATTGTGCCTAAAAACACATGAAAAAGCAATGTAATATAACAAAATAATTACTGCTTATGTAAACACAATCAAATCAACTGATGTGCTCTGTCAAGTATTGGTATTAAAGAATGAAAAAATATTTAGGCGCGTCTCTCAGACAAATGAATGTGATAGATAGAGATAGCCCTATTACTGAAGTGCAATTGGTGACTCCGAAGTATCGATTTTATTCATATGGACAAAATCGATGACGTTGGTTAAAACATAAAATAGACAGAGCGTACTTTATCATTCATTTGTGCCGTAGTCTAGACTTATTTCTGAGAATAGATCGCATCGAGATTGCTTAGAACTGTTATTACATACAAACTGTATTTTTCCATTACATACGTAATCAATTTACGGAGCTTTTCTCCGAATTAAGTGGGATTACTCGAAACCGAGTAGAACCGGGTACCCGAAACCGGGTATTACCCGAAATCTAGTATCTGAAACCGGATACTCGATTGTGCAACCGGGTACCAGGTAACCCGGAACTGGGTAGTGCGCTGGACAGGTACCCGGTTTCTGAAAACCACGGGTTTCGACAGCCCTACTGCACACTCTATTGTTCTTTAATTTTGTTTCAGTAAAATTTGCTCGCTTATAATAGCTTGTATCCATTTTTGACGTGTTTTTTGAAATTCGTTTCAATCTGTTCTGTGTGCAAACTGTAGTATGTTAGATATTTTGAAAAATTGATAAGATCAGGATCGCTACGGCTACCACAATTCACAACGCAACAAGTTGTAGGCATCTTTTAATGTTTCTACGTCTGAATATGATAAATTTCAACTATAGATCACAATTACGACGACAAATGATTTTAAATACTTACAAATACTTTTTAATAATCATTAAGTATACAAACAACTTAGAAATAATCGTAGACGGAATCAACAATAATTTAGTAAATATACCTATAGGAGAAATGTATGGGTACAATCCGCCAGATTGGTTTTAGTTTGACATCATATTGGAATGCCTTATTGGTTTAGAAGAGCATAGAACTATGAAGGAAAATTCTGAAAAATAATGGTACTAAATCCTTTAACGAAGAAAACGTATCCGTTGTACATAAAGAAAATCACAATGCTAAGACAAACTGATAATTTTTGAATAAATGAATATATAATTTTGTAGGTTGTAGTTTTGAAATAAATGTACTAATGTAATAATTCCATTGTAGGTTGTAGTGGTGAGTCTCCACACTTAATAGAACGTCAGGGTCATTCATTATTAGAGAAGGAAATACAAAATGAAGAAAATGATAAGATTGACCATAAGGTAATATCTAGTTGAAATGAAGCTTCAACAAAATTGTTGAGTACTACGTATAAAGCTGGGTACTGACTTGAGCATTTTAGTCCGAACGAACCGAACAAGCAGAGCGCGTACATGCGAATATGACTAGTGTGTACCGGTTAGCAAGCCGAACCGAGCGCGCCAAACATTATCCGTCGCTTGTCGGTAAAATGGGTTTGCTCAAAGAGATTGCTCGGCTCGTTCGTGCGCAGTTTGGACGGGGTTCGTCAACGGTTGTGACAGTTATTTGTTTGTGTTCGGAATAATATTGAAAAATGGAGTGGAGTAGAGAAAAATGCTTACAATTAATAGACGAATATGAAAAATACCCCGGAATCCTAAACATGGATTGTATTATCATAAACTAAAAAAACATGACGCCTGGGTAAGTCTAGACACAATCATGGAATGTCCTTCGGTGACGCGAAAAAGAAAATGGAGAGTATCCTGGCTAGCTTTAGTAGAGAAAAGGCCAAGGAAAAGAAGACTGTCGGGACTGGGAAAGGTAAATAACTTAATCGTGATCACTGATATGAAATTACTTGTATACGTGATTTATTATAAAATAGGTAGGTATGAGATATATGTGTCGAAGTGGTTTGCTTTTACACGAATGGCGTTTCTCTTAGATAGAGATGAATCAAGAAACACCATAGATTCCATAGAGGTATGTATTTGAAAACAAATATCTTGATTGTTTATGTGATACCTATATTTTATTTAGTCGAAAAAAATTACAATCAACAAAGCAACGAAAATATCCTTGTACATATGTTATATGTATTCCTGTGCTAAGAATCAAAATGTTCACTTTGTACAATACCAATCTAGAGTCTATTACAACATATACTGAGCAAGATCATTACTTCTTTTGCAGTGCTTGCTGCTTTACGTGGTACATTTCTAATATGTTTCCCATCCATAGCACCCACACAGTGGGGAAATTGCCATTTTTCTCAAACTGATTAGATATCGGTAACCAATCTTCAGAATTTGTGGGAATCTGCAAAAGAAAAGAAATAACTATTGCACTATAATTTGGATGCATTATTGTTTTCAATAATGTTTGTTCTAGCAAAAGAATGATGAAATGGAATTAGAAGAAGAAGAACAGGAGACACACCACAACACCAGACTCCTGTATCTATACATACTAAACGTAAGAGGGAAGCTACTGATAAAACAAATGATAGTCAAATAGACGAGGCGATTTACATTCTAGAAAGTGCGGCTGCAAGCAAGTTGCTAAAAAGAGACGACTGTGGGGTTTATGGGCAACATGTAGCTCATAAATTGCGATCGTATGGGAAACGTGTGAAAGCCATCGTGCAACACCAAATTAATAACATATTATTTATTATATATTATATGATAACAAAACCTCTACTGTATCTGCTTGTACACCTTCGCCCTCCATACCTTTACCACAATCTCAGAGTGCCGCACCGTTTCCAACATCACACTCAACTGATTGTACACCTTCAGACATCGAATTTCAGGATGTCTCTCAAGATTTAGTCGAAGCGCAATATTATGTAAATTTGTAAAGTAACGTTATTGTTCATATGGAAAATAAATATTAATAATAAGTTATAGATTAGCTTTAAATGTTCCTTTAATTTCTGAATTAGAGTGTTGCAGGTTTCCTCAACTATAATACCAATGCATTGTTTCGATACTTTGAATAAATACTGTAAGCTGGTATATGAATCTCCCGTAGCTAAAAAGCACAATGTAATTGCTAAACGGTCTTGCACAGGTATGGCTTTTCGAAATGTTGTATCTTCCTTAGCAATTGTAGGACCCACAAGGATTATTAATCTTTCGAAATCTTCTGCAGTCATTCGCGTAAAATTTTGTAAATGTAAACTATCCATATCTTTTAGCACCGCCGAATTTGCCCGTCTGGAAAAGAGACGCCTTACCTACATTTTCTTCGTTCTTCTCTTCTTAGTAGATAGGCCATTATAGATAAGGAAAAAAGCTCCGACTGCCACAAGTATGTCATCCATATTTATACTGACGTATATACGCGAATGAGTTGCAGTGGATTTAATCGGGAACACAGGTGAATACAGCGAACACCTCAAATATGACGAACTTTTGCTCGGATTGTATGTTCGGTTCGTTGTTGCGCGCTCTGCTTGTTCGGTTCGTTCAGACTAAAATGCTCAAGTCAGTACCCAGCTTAACGATTTGCATTTGCAAGTAGATAAAATATTTAGTTTAAAAGCAAAGAAAAAGTTATGGGAAATGATAAAATCTGGAATGGATGAATATGATTACCATTTCACTGCTCTTCAAATTGAAAAAGATTAAAACTTTAGAACGAGATTATAAGAAACAAACAGAACATAGTAAGAAAACAGGGAGTAATAAAGCTTATTGAAAATCTTCAATTTTCCCAGAATATCTGCTTAATTCTAATAATAATGATAAAAATAAAAATGAAATATTGGAAATTGCTGGGATAGATAATACTGATGAAACTGTATCACAAACTTCAAATACGATAGAAACTCTATCGAAAACTTCCACTAGTAGACAAATTCAATCAGAATTTGTAAATGATAAGAGGTTCTCCACTAGAAACTTCTGCATCTAAATCAGTATTAAGTACAAAAAATATACTACAGCTAGGGAATTCAAAGGTTCAACACTTTTGTTCACCTCTTTTTCTTAACAATCGTTAGAGGAACAGAGACAACAGCAAACAACAGCATTTACTTTCAATCAAATATGTCATGATGACAAACTTGTACTAATGTACACTGGATTACCAAATGCAAAAATATTTACAGCCCTTTTAAATTTATTTGATGGAGTTGAATTAAATTATTACCATGTGGTAAAAGTTCCGAGAGTAGATCAATTATTAATAACCTTGATGAAACTAAGATTGAACCCTCCGCATAAAGATCTGGCATTTCGATTTCAGTGCGCAGAGAGTGTAATATCAAATGTTTTTATTGCATGGATCCATGCCTTACATGAAATATTGTATAAAAAATGTATGGAGAAAATTCCATCAATGAAAAAAAATCAAACCTGTGCATCAAAATTATATTCACGAGGAACATCTGACAAAAAATTGTCCAACATTGTGGCATACTGCAACAATTAGAAGCTGGGGATTTGATGTTAGCCGACAAAGGTTTTCTTATACAAGATATTCTTGCACCTGGTGTTTCTTTAAACATTGCTCATTGTTTAACTACAAGTCAATTTACTGACGAACAGGTAAGGAGGACAGAAAGCATAGCCAAGGTAAGAGTGCACGTGGAACGAGCTATCAGATGAATGAAATGTTATAACATATTGGATTTTATACCACATTCATTAATACCTGAATCGTCAAATGTATTTTAAATAGCTGCTGCATTAACAAATTTTTGATATCCATTAATTAAGGAAGTGGATTAATATTATAACTAAGAATGTATTTCATCATTTTAATAAATATTTATAGTACGTCTGTTTAAAAATATCTACTTAGCGTAGTATTTATCTCAAATTAGTAGGTTGTTAGTTTTACTGTATACGTCTCTATTCGGAAATAGGAAGTAATTTTATGTTTACCTTACTAAATACTAGTTTGCTTATAATTTGGTATTGTTTTTATTATCAGGTATAATCTTTCAGTACGCCACCACTGTATATACATATATACAGTAGTGTTATCATTTACATAAATATAAACTACTATACCCAAAACAATTTTTTGTAATCTGTTTTAAACAAAAAATATAATTTGAATCTATTGTGTGCTGAATTTATTTACTATTTCTTTTATTGAAATAATCTTTCTTTTTAGGGTTTAATAAAAATAAAATTTTTTTAAAGATCTAGGTATATTTAGAAAAGATGACGAATGCTCCATTCATCATCTTTTGAAATTTTGTACATTTATATTAATATTTAATATCCCGAGACACCATCTTACGCTGGATCAATAACCTTCGAACAGGAGGTTCAATAATGAAAAGAAAGCCGCCCGGCCGTCAAGGTAGTGTACGTACTCCTGAGAATATTGAAAGGGTGAGACAAGCATTATTGCGAAGCCCACGCCGCTCTGCACGTCGACATTCAGCTGTACTTGGAATCAGCAATCGCACTGTTCGACGGATTTTGCATGGTAACCTACATTTTCACCCATATAAACTAGTGGTTGTGCAACAATTAAATGTAAGAGATTACGCCCAACGCTTGAATTTCGCACAACAAATGCTTGACCTTTTTGAGGAGAATGAAAACATGTCCTTACTAATGAGCGATGAAGCCCATTTTCACCTGAATGGGGCCGTCAATAAACAAAATTGCCGGTACTGGGCTGACGAGAATCCACATCAGTTACATGCAATGCCATTGCATAGTCCTAAGCTAACAGTTTGGTGTGCGGTGGGAAGATTGGGCATCATTGGCCCATATTTTTTTGAAGAAAATGGGGTCACCGTTACAGTAACATCTGAGCGGTACATTCATATGGTGAATACCTTTTTCATACCAGCATTGCAAAGAAGAGGTATGGATATTCAAAATGTGTGGTTCCAGCAAGATGGAGCCAGGGCACACACCGCCAGAGCATCTATGGCTGTTCTGCACCGCCTGTTTCCAAACCGTCTAATTTCGAGATTTGGTGACGTTTTGTGGCCTCCTCGGTCTCCCGACTTATCGATTTGTAATTTTTATCTATGAGGGTACCTCAAGGCACGTGTTTACGCGGCCAACCCTCGTACGTTAGACGCATTGAGGGAAGCGATTCGTTACGAAATGTCCCTAATCAACAGAGACATGCTGGAGAGAGTGGAGGGCAGTTTTCGAGAACGGCTGCAACAGTGTATCAATGAAAACGGACATCATATGCCAGATGTCATTGTCCGTACTTGAATATTTTAAAATGCTTTATTATTAGCTATGTTGTAGCACCAATAATTTTTTTTTTGTAAAAACTAATAATTTTATTATTATTTGAAAAACACTTGATTCCTATGCCCCACCCTGTATAAGTATAACGCTGTGGCAACTATGTCGATATTTTACATTACTAGTAGGATTCAAGCTCTCTCAGGGCCGACAGTGTATGTCTTGTCATGTTTTATTCATATTCATATTTCCTTCGAAATATGAAGTGCCAGTTAGTGATAACTGTTGGAAATAGTCCTTTGTAAAGCAACTATTCACACGCGCTACAGTTTTAGACTTTTTCTTAATTTGGTTATCAGTTGTGGCTTGTTTACATAAAGTGCATGTGTGAAAAGTTTTTAACCCTACAACGGTAACATCGGGTTGTGGGCGACCCAGACATATCACCCATGCGTTGTAATTCATAACCTAGTGCAAATAGCGTCGTTTGGTTCGGTGTACCTTGTAACCTAACAAAACTAAGTAGTTTGTGTGAAAATTGTGGAAATTTGGTCAAAATTACAAAAAATATAGCGTATTAAAGCCATTCTGATCCGGTGTTACCTTTAATGCACCAATTTTTTTAGTGAAGTTAATTGCTAGTTTATGTTAAAAATAGCTTCTACCAGAAAGGTTTTAACTGAAAGTAAACTAGATGAGTTAGCAAGGAGATATAAAGAGTGTGAAACCGATTTGGAGGACAGTGACGAACAAGTTAGCGAAAATGAAGATGAAGTTATGCGCGACACCGATGACGATGAATCCGATGAAATAGACACTAATGAAGATCACAGAACTGAAGCGAATAAAACTGTAAATGAACTGCCGTGTAAAAAGAGTAAAAATATCATTCTTGGTAAAAACAAGTATAAGCGCTATGACTCGCCCTTTATAGCAAAGTCCAGTAGAACATTAAAAAAAATATTGTTTTGCGCTTACCGGGTCCGATAGGATTAGTTAAAAATGCGACAGACGAATTATCAACCTGGAAGCTATTCTTTGATGACGAAATTATAACCGGCATAGTTACAAATACAAATAGAGAAATTGCAAGACAGGCGCCTAAATATAAAAACCAGAGATTTGTGCATGCTACGAAGAACAATGAAATAGACGCACTGTTTGGATTATTATATTTGAGTGGCGCTCTGAGCTCAAATAATTTAAACACGGAAGAAATGTCAGAAAAACGGTTTTCATTTTTATTAAATAGCATTCGTTTTGATAAGGAAACACGGACTGAAAGAAGAAGAAATGATAAGTTTGCACCAATACGACAAATATTTAGCAAATTTATTGAAAATTGTAGCAAGAATTATACGCCAAACGAATACGTTACAGTAAACGAGCAACTATTAAGTTTTAGGGGTAGATGTCCTTTTAAAATATATGTATATACCCAGTAAACCGGGCAAATACGGTATAAAGCTTGTTATGCTATGTGATGCGAAAACGGCATACATGTCATTAGCAATACCGTACGTGGTAAAAGAACATCGTGAATCTGATGAGCCACTGCCAGTATATTATGTAATGAAGTTATGTGAATTTTTATACGGCACGAATCGAAATGTCACAATGGACAATTGGTTTTCTTCTTCGCAACTAGCTCACTACAAAAGAAACTAACAATGGTTGGAACTCCGGAAAAACAAGCCAGATATTCCTCCAAGTTTCTTGAAACCCACATCTGAAATTCCAAGTACAAACTTTGTTTATGATCCCAATAAAGTTCTTGTTTCGTTTTCACCAAAAAAAAAAAAAAAGACACTACTTCTTCTATCTAGTCTGCATAGTAGCGGTATTATAGACAATGACACGAAGAAACCTGAAATTGTACTGTTTTACAATTCAACAAAGGGTGGAGTTGGTACTTATGACCAACTCTGTCACTCCAAAACAGTTACTCGTAAAACACGACGCTGGCCCCTCCGAGTTTTCTATGGTATGTTAGACGGTGCTGGAATAAATGCTTATATTATCTTCAGAGAAAATACTATAAGGAATAATGGAACAGCAAAACCTATTAGAATGCGTAATTTTTTAAAGAATCTTGCCTTAAATCTTGTTAGACCGCATATTCGCAACAGGCTACAAAATGTAACTAATCTTACGCGTTCATTAAAATATGATATGATGGACATTCTAGGTGAAAACCAAGCACTATTATGTCAACCAGTTCATGAACAACATCCGAAACGAGGACATTGTCGAATATGTCCAAGTTCGAAAGATAGAAAAGGAAAAGATGTATGTGTTGTTTGTAAAAACGTGCTCTGTGCCGAATATCGTCAGGCAATTTGCCAGCACTGTATAAGTGAAGTTTTGTTGTAATTTATGTATTCAATACTATTTTTGGTTACTTTATAATTTAGTTTTTGCGTTACTCATATATATTTACGAAACAATAAAATTATTTATGATGCTTATTGCTGTTTACATACATATGTACTATTTACCATGTTTAACATTTTTCTGTAATTGCATTATAATGCAGACAGATTTATCGTTTTCCCGTGTTGTATTACTACGTATACCGATTGGAAGTAAGCGAGTGCTTTATGCATTTTGGCACAGGAGTAATAGTAACACCTAGAGAAATCCATGTATTAAGAAGAGATAGACTGCAAGCACGTTACGCTAGGTCGACTAGTAGACAACACCCCACTCTCAACCAAATTTCGGTCCGCCTTCAGCATAGCAACTCTCGCACACTCATAATCCAGGGGTAGACATGCTTAATTGACCTAGCCGTTCACTATTTTAGTTCCCGATCCCAACGTTTTGGCGCCACAGTAGACGCTAACCTATATAAACATCGGCCACATGCGAAAATAGGTTAGGAAAATAGGTCCGAAGAATGTGATACGGTAATACACACCATCAATACCTAATTTGATTCATACTGATTTCAGATATCCAACAGCGAGCGAGATCCACCAGAAGACTCCAAGGACCCAGAGCGTGACAAAATCCGAAGACCATGGGAAGGACATTTTAATAAATAAATGAAGTTCTAAGAAGATGGCTAAATCCGAAGAGAGGGACAGGAAGCAACGGAATAAAGACGAAAAATATTTTCGACTGCGAGCATCATGAACGGAAAGTTTCACTCCAGCCAACAAACAATGGAGGATATTATGCATATGCTCCTAGACTTACTTCTGACCCTGGAATTACAAGCCTTGGAAAATTAAAAAAGAAAGAGTCCAGTCTTTGCCGGTCGAAGTACTTTTTCTTTAAATGCGCCACAGTGTTGCAGAGTCACGATTGGGAAGATAGTGAATAACTAATGTAGCTAAAATTTTTAATAATGTAAACAAGTAAATTACCATTTAATTTTCTTTTTGTAATTTAGTTTTAATAAACATCAAATACCTGTAAGTTAATTTTCAATTTTATTGAACGTTCCGGGTGCCTCACCCAATTATCAATATAGATCAACTTTAAAAACCTTAAAAAGCGATAAAATAATTACCCATGGTTACGTATTCGGTTAATATTACCACTTCGAAAGGATGAAATAATTTTTCCCCGCTAGATAACGAAAAGTCACCACGGTGCGCCGCAGTGTCATACCTACCAAAGGTTCGGCCATTCTTCGGAGTGCTGCACTCTGAAGAAACGCTGTGCCACGTGCGGAAATGAACACTGCGCGCGATTGTCAGGCGGCTAAAGAAACTCGCAAATGCGGTAACTGCGCCGGAGCTCATCCAGCGACGTATCGGCGCTGCTCTGTATACAAAAGCCTCGAGCTGTTTGATAGCGTTATCTTTGGTTGGGAATATCTTATTTTTCTCGGATTTGACTTTTCGCCTATTTACAGGTCTATTTTAGGATTTTCACGGATTTGACTTGACGTCAAGGGAGTGCTTGCGTCTAGTAGTCTTGCCCAGCTGCTAGTTCGTTGCCCCTGTGGCGGAGCCGATGCCGACGGTGGAGTGGGTGGAACCTTTTGTTTGTTTACTTTTTTTGTTCGGCTATGATTGCGTGGGTTAATGTTCTTTTTTTTGTTGTCGCCTTCAGCGTGTTAGTCCCTACTAGGCTGGTAGAAGACTTTAAACTTTGGTAGTCTTGGAACGTTTCTTTTGTTTAGTCATCGATTGATCTTTTTGTTGTTTTCAACGAACCTTAGCTCGTTGCGAGTGTAGTGTGAATGGTGTGTGAATGCGGAGACGACTTTTATTTATCCTTTTCCTTCCGAAATCCTTAATCCAATTTGCATCCCTTAACTTGTAGTGATAAACCTGTTTTTAGTTGTCCCGTTTTTTTCTTGATCATTGTTCCGCTTCACGGACAGTGTATCTTTTACGCTGACTATTGTCGTTCGTTGCTTCGGGTGTGGGTCAGCGGAACTCGGTTCTTGTCAACAGTGCTGCTTCTTCTTCTTTCCGTCGCTAGAAGTAATGATCGCCTTCCAGTCTGAGCTTTTTTCCATGCTATATGCATCTTTCCTCTATGCCTACTGTAGGTTTTCTTCGGGGTACTGTTGCGGAGGTCCGGGAACTTGGCTGCCGCTCATGCGGTGCGGGAGATGTCTTTAGTCAGGTTATGTTTTTTGGTATCGTTTATCCTTCGTAGTTGTACTGGCTGATTTGCCGAAGAACCGCGTAGTAGTTAGCCTATAGGGTCGTCTCTAGTGTGATTGGGTCGAATGGGGCTTTGGGGAGTTGTTTAGGTATTCTCATGGATTTTTGGGGATGTAGTTTATTTTGAGGAGTTGTTTCTATTCGTTTGGGGTTACCGAAAAGAAATTTTGGGGAAAATTTCTTTTGGAGGAAGGGATGGAGTTGTTACAATTTTTATTTAATAGTTGCGCATGTACTATAGGCAGACATAATTATAGGTTAGTATATTGGGTTGCCCACTCATATTTCACGGAGTGTTCAACGAGTTTTCGCTGGTAGACAACGAAATTTTGGATGAACGCGGCGATTTGAGACGATGGGAATAGGTAGGAATTCTGGGTGGTCGGTGATCTCGTCCCGTTTTTTCGTTTGCTTTGCTTAAATTTGTGTACTAATTTCTGGATAAGTGGAAATTAGACTGAGTGATTTTCATTGCGTAGAGCATATGTTTTCTGGTGTTTGTTTTTTTTTTTTGGTTTTAACGTTTTAATGTGCATATTCCTCCGCTAGATTTGCACGTGGCTGCGATAATTACTTTCGCCTAAAGAATAGCTTGATTAATAGTTTGGATTGTTTCTCTGTAGATCTTTTTGCTGTTTTTTTTTGGATTTTGGTGAATTTTTTCCGTCTGTGAAAAGAGGCCGCACACGTGTTGGTTGTTGGATACTCGAGGAAAATACGAGAGAGAGAGCATATTTTTCCCCATTAATTTTAAAAAGTATAGGTTAGTTTGAATTTATTAAAGCACATATTTATTCAGAGTTTTTTAATCAAAATGATTAGCTGAAAGTTTTTTGCCGTTCCTCGAACTTTATACAGTTTTTTATTTACTATTTTACTGTCATTCACTTGTTTAAATTAATAAAAACAGACCTAGAATATTCAGGTTGTATTTTATAGTAATTAACCTTATTCATTAATTGATTAATCCTTTGTTGGGGTGGTCCCGAGGTTTTCAATTTTTGTGAGCAAGTACTGCGTCTTTTTTCTGTGTGTACAGGTTCCAAGGGAAGAGGTGCCAGGACCGCCGCCATTCGTCGTTTCCGAGGATCAGCCCTGGTACCGGCCATTGGACTGTCACCAGAAAAAGACTCGCGTTGTAAGGCCACCACCTTAACCACCTGCAGGTTATGTTTTTTGTTATATCTCCTCGTAAAGGAATGTTATGTTTTCTTAATTAAAATTTGAATTTTTGAGCACTTCAAATTAATAGCATCCGTTGTTCATTGAATTTTTTTAAATAAACATTGTTAAGATTTTATAAATTGTGTTGTCCTTTATTTCTACTTTGACTCAAGATTTTATGTGGGACTGTGCACCCCATTTTAATGTACAGTGGCGCCCAAATAAAATATACTCTCCGAAACCCGCTGGAGATAGGCAATTCTTTCAATTTGAACTTATTTAAATAATAAGTTGGTTTCAAAACAAAACTTGTTAACCCGTGTGGTTATACAGTTATAACTATAAGTTTTCAGAAATGTTGAATTTCAAGAACATCAAAAAGTTCTAACGAACCAGTTCTCTGAATGACCTTGTATATTGCAGTTCTTTATTGCAAATGCGGATTTGAGAGTATTCCTAATAGTTAGTACGCCATTTCCTTTAGTTCGTGCACATGGTAAATTTGATTTCTTCGACGTCTGCAAGTGCTCTAAATCTGGGTAGGTTTTCCCATTTATTTTGTGAAAATTGAGATTCTTTGGTCCAATGACATATTTTTTTCGTTTTAATGACATTTTTAGGGCTTTTCTCCGTTACCATAAAACGGGGTTACTTTGTTAATCATGTACAACTTTGATCAGTTGCACCGGGATTATTGTTTTTTATAGTAACTTCTGTTTGACTGCAAATTTGGATGTAATTAAACAATATGGTAACACTGAATAATAGTAGCTCACTTCAGTGTAGTTTTTCCCGCTATAGTAGGATAAATAGGTTAAGTAACTTAATGTTAAATTGTGTAGTCAAGAAGTATACTATTCACGAGATCAAAAAATTTATATAGATCCAAGAAAACGGTGGCATTTTCGATTATATTAAAAGAATTTATGGTAAGTATAGTTATTTAACATCACGATGTTTATAAATCTATTTTTTTAATTGTGCATGATATTGTTACTATAACCACATTTGTACTTGGGGCAACTTTGATCACACATTCTGGGCAACTTTGATTACACATTATAGGCAACTTTGATCACACATTATAGGCAACTTTGATTACCTGTTATTAATCACAATTCGTTATACGTAGGTGAGGGAAAATGCCGCGAAGACATAAAAGAAAATTAGGGGCTAGACATTATAAAGATTACAATGAAGGCAAAATGGAAAAAGCTTTACAAAGAGTAGTTGATGATGAGTGGTCAATTCGGAGAGCTGCGAAGGAAAACAACCTTCCATATGGCACATTATACAATAAATTTAATGGCAGGCATATTCAATCCGTTGGTCACCCAACCCTGTTTACTTTGAATGAGGAAAAAGCGATTATTAGCGCTGCTGTAACATGTAAAAACTGGGGATATCCGCTATCGAAGGCAGACCTTCAGTGGATTGCTAAAAATTATGCAGATAGCAAAGGGAGAATTCTACCGAACCCAGTGGTAAATAATAAACCGGGAATTGATTGGGTTGATAGTTTGTTAGCTCGTCATAAAGATGAAGTAACTCGTCGAGTAGCCGCGAACATTAAACGTTCCCGTGCCGGTGTGGGTAAGAAAACCATAAAATAATATTTTATTAATTTAGGAAAAACACTAGAAAATGTTCCGCCTAGTCATATATTTAATTATGACGAAAGAAACTGTACTGACGATCCCGGTAACAAAAAAAAAATTATAGACGTGGTATTAAATATCCAGAACAGATATGTAATTATACAAAATCAGCAACAACGGTTATGATGTGCATCTCCGCATCTGGTGTATTACTGCCACCATACATTGTTTACCGTGCGGAAAGGATGTGGTCTACATGGACTATGAACGGACCAAAGGGGGAACCATGTTGTAATTTGCGTTGTTGTAAGTCTGGTAGTAGATATAATAGGACAGCACATGGTTGGATGGAAGCGACAACATTTACTGATTGGTTTAAAAAGGAAGGAAAAAAAGTAATAATTGGGTATAATTTGGCGGCACATTTTACTGATGAAGTTTTGCGATCATGTAGAGAAAATAATATAGCTTTTACTTGCTTACCGCCAAACTCTACTCATTTAACCCAGCCGTTAGATGTGTGCTATTTCCGTCCAATGAAAATGGCTTGGAGGGATACACTCCTTGAATGGAAACAACGAAATCCAAGGCTCGCTACAGGTCAAAAAGACGAATTTCCTAGCCTGCTAAAGAAAACACTAATTAGAATGGATAAAAAAACAACTAAGGACCAAGATCTGAATGAAGGGGCAATAATGAAGAATATTATAAGCAGTTTTGAAGCCACTGGCATTGTACCCTTCAACCCAAAACGTGTATTACGAAAATTGCCTGATTCTGAAGAAAATAATGTTGCAGAGAGTGTAAGTTCTTCATTAGTTTCTTTTTTAAAAACACAAAGATTTGGTGAAAGCTCTGGGAGGATTGTGCGTCGAAAAAAAATTTTGAATGTTCAAGCAGGAAAAAGTGTTTCTTGCTATGAAAGCGATACTAGTGCCTCAGGGGAAAGTGTTATAGATGAAATGGAGGATGACGAAAATGGCATAGTTGCAACCGAAGATCAGCATATGACGAGTGATAATATTTCGACTGAAAAGAGTGAATTACATATAGGAAACTATGTTGAAGTGAAATTGCAGTGTAAACCAAATTCATTTAAATATCACTTAGGCACAGTAACAGAGATTGTTGACGACAATAATTTTAATGTAAATTTTCTACGAAAAAAAGCTGGGAAAAAAACAACTTTTTTTGTATATCCGGATGTTAAAGATGAAAGTGTTATAAGAAAAGAAGATCCTAACATTATTAGGGGCCACTACACTTTCTCCAATATCAAATTGGACAAATTTGATTAGATTTCTACTTAAACTACATATAATTAAATGTAAAACTTTTTTTGTGTGTGTTTTTTACTTATGTTTAGTAATAGGATGTTGTGAAGTTATTTTTGTTTTGCTTAAGTTCATTTAAAAATTTATGTAATAAAAAGTTAGAGCAATAGATTGTATTTTTACTCAAAATCCTGTTAATCAGGTGGTTTAAACCTTTCTTTAATAGGTTATCTAATATAAATTTGTAGCTTATGGTCGACAGATTGTGATATGGGACTATTGAAATGGGGCAACTTTATTTAATAGCAATTTATAAATGCTTTTGGATATATGTTCAAAGTTGCCCTAACTGGTGTAAGTTTGATCAGCTTTGTTTAGGACTGTTTTTGGCTAAAATTTTTGTTTTTATATGACTTATATTTTCAGGGTCAATTCGAAAGAGTACTAGCTACCAAATGCCGTAATTTAATTTCAAAAAATGTATTCCTTAACAGTCCAGATCTTTATTTTATTCTATAAAAACTATTTTTGAATGATCAAAGTAACCCCGTTTTACGGTACTGGTTTTTTGTTTCGGCCTGCACATAGAGCATCGCCGGTATCTGAGATTTTAGTTGCTGATTGGTATGCAACATGGTTTGGAAGTAATCTATCTAGGAATTTCGAGCAGAGTTCAGGTAGCAATAGCTTCTTGATGGCAAAACCTGCAAAACAGCCTCGAGAGAACCACTTCCGAGGATTGTACACGGTAACCGGTGTCACAGCCGGGTTTATTTGTTTAATATTTATTTTAGGTTCAATTGTTGACTGTCACTGAGTAATTCTTTTCTTGTTGTTTTTGCATTTAATCCTAAATTCTTACTTTTAATTAGAATTAGATTAAACGTAATCCCATCAGGATGTTTTAAGTGTAATAATTAAGTTTTCAATTTAATCGAGTAATTTTGTTAATAAACTTCAACTCAACATGTAGTTTTCTCTCAGGTACTTTTAAATTATTTTTCGTATTTATATTTTCGGGTATTTTAAGTCAGGTGTTATACCGTTTATCGGTCTACACTGTATATTGGCACATAGTGCGTTTGATAATTTAGATTATATTGTGTTCAGGCCTAGTGTACTTATTTTTAGTAATGCTATAGTTGTATTGACGTATGTGAACGACATACTTTGGTGCACCATGATTGATTGCAGTTTATTTTACTGGAATTATTGTTCTTTTTATTATTATTTTTTGTATATCATATTTAACCTGGTTGAGAATAACCTCCTATACAGGGTGTGTCCCTATTGAAGGACAATTATTATTATTTTTTTTGGGTATATTGTGGTCTGAACAATGAAAACTTTGGTCTTTTATTATTGCCTATTTCTTTGTCATTCATGTTCTCGCTTTTGACATTTAACTGTGTTTTTTATTAATTATATATACATATGTTGAGCTTGGTCTTTCATTTTAGTTTTAAGTGCTGCTCGATTCATTTAAATTACCGTGAGTTACGTTCGCGTTTTCGCATTCAGTCTAGTTTTGTTTTCTTTCTCCACCGCTACAACCTCCCGAACATCTTTGTGTTTCCCGTTTTCCGCGGCAACCTTGACGGAGTTAAAATTAAAACAGGTGGCACCCTGAATTTTTCTTACACCCCGCCCTTGGCCGGAGTTTGCAGGCGCTTCGCATGATAGGTTCTGTAGCAGTGAGGTAACAGGTGGGTACGTAGTCGATTTTGGGGCGTGTGCGTCACAGGCCGTATGTCGAGTAGTGTCTAATACATTTGAAAGTTGGGTATAAATTAGCATAAAAGCTTATTCGTGGGCTAAATAGTATCGAGGCCGTAGGCCGAGTAGTGTTTCATACACTTGAAAGTTGTTGATATGGTTTAGAATAGTGGAAATAATGGACCGTAGTATCGAGGCCGCAGACCAAATAGTGTTTAACACACTTAAAAGTTGTTGAGGTATAAAACACTGTGCGTGTTGATATTTATATTATTTTATATTATTACAAGTATGAACTTGGTTCTTCTATTTATCACAATATTAATAATTATTAATAATCTCTCTTTCCCGATGGCTATTGTGGTCGTATAGCTTACAGACCAGCAACCAATTTAAAAAACAACAAAAGACAGCAGTAATAAGGACACAGCAAAAACAGGAGCTGTTACTTGCAATAGCCTACGTTTCGATGATAAATTCACACGAGACCAACGTAGATCCCAGGATAAGTTAGCAGCTATTAGAGAATTATGGGAATCATTTATCCAGAAGTGTCAAGACATGTACATATACGGAACCTATGGCACCATAGACGAGCAGCTAATTGGTTTCAGAGGCCGCTGATTGCAGCCCAATATTATTTCAACCCTTATCCAGCAACAACAGCGACGGCAACCTATCGTACATATATAAATTAAATAAATGTTGCCGTCGCTGTTGTTGCTGAATATAGGTAAGGGTTGAAATAATATTAGACTGCTGCTGTCATATAAAAAGAACGTTTTCTAAACTTGTTGGTCGCGGATATTTTTCTCACTGTTCGTTACATTGCTGGTTAAACCTTCAAACTTACTTACTCAGGTGCTATAAAACCATAGCATTGTGTTACGATCGCGTATTCAAGAATAGCTAGTGAAGCTGCAGCAGGGTTTCCAAGTTTTCAAAACTTGACGAAAGATAAATGCCTGGAAGAGCGTATGCACTGGCATTGCAAAATTGAAGAATACGCGATTATTTACGTGGGTTCATTAAATCATAGTAATCTGCCAACTTCAATACCACCACCGCCTACTTGTCTCAACAAAGCTGAAATAATAGATTGGGAATACTCGACAACTATAAAAGTTTGTTTAAATTGTATTAGAGTTGTATATCCTTTAGATGTATATATGTTTAGATGTAAGTTAATTTTAAGTAATATTTATATTAATACTATATTATTTCTTAGATGGTGTATACAAATATCGCCTTGTTTGTTTTTCTCACGTGGACGAAATTATTAACAAAGTTGCATTTCGTGAACAGTGTGTTAATTGTTAAGACGACATAATACAATTAAAAAAAAATATCGTCATTGTCAAGATTGCCTAATTCTTTACAATATAAGACGATTAGAAAATAAGTTAGAAACAATTATCTGATTTGTAATATTTCTCCTTTACTTTACTCTAAATTAATTTATATTTGTATTTTTTTAATGGATGCTTATAATGTAACATCTATAGAAATTTTCGAAGAAATAAGGAAGAGTCCGATACAATTTCTGGAAATATTTACGAAATTTTCAAAGAACTTGAAAATGGAATTTGGATACCAGATATTACCATTACTGAAATTAATGAACAAAATTATGACCAGCGAATTGTCGAACTCCGACGAAATTCATTTGTGGAAACCATATTACGAACACATCTCCGCAGAAGAATATCGTCGGCGACACAAGAAAACCTCGTAACTCCAGAAAAATCTGAAAATGGGATCTTTGTACCATCTATTACACAGAGATGTAATCTATGTATTGCGAAATCATCGCAACTCCAAAACAATTCTGTAATAACTTGGGAAATAACAAGAAAACTTTGTAACTCCAACGTGAAAAATGTTGACTACGAAAACCTCATAACCCGCAACCGAATGGAAACACATCCACGTCGTCCACGACTGCGGATGGACTGCAGGTAATTGCAGATGCAGCACTTTCGCAGGATATACTTTCAATCAACGACGGCGAGCTATATATCGCGGATTGAAAGTTGTAATGCTATGCGATTCGAAAACAAATTATATGATAAATGCCATGCCATATGTAGGAAAAATTAACACCAACGGCAAATCTCTGGGTTCCTACTACGGAAAAACATTGACCAAACCGCTTTGGAGCAGCAACCGAAACGTAACGATGGACAACTGGTTCACGTCTGTTAGCCCATAACTTACTGAAGGAACCTTGCAAATTGACTGTTGTGGGAATCATCAGGAAAAATAAAAGGTAGATATCAGAGGCTACACTAAATACAACATCGAACATTGTTCAATGCGCATGTCCAAGAATATTTACGAAACTTTTACGAGCCTATTTTATTTTTAAATGGTTTAAGGCCATCCATGATATCTTACCTCTAAGATAGGTTATGATTATGGTTCTGTTCTAATTGTATCCTCTACCAAAACCACTACACATACCGATCCATTATTACTTTGGAATCGTTTATTTAAACTGTATTTCTGTTGTGGTAATTTTTTTTAGCATGGCTTCAAGAAACTGAAATTTGTAATAAAATCTTTTATAATAGCAGTGCTAAAAAAAGGCATATGAAAACTATTCATCAAACGGTCATGGAAGATTCAAGAAAGGGTCATATTTATTGTCCACTGTGTAATGAAGAGTCTCTGGGAACTTACACGAATTTGGATAAGCATATGCATCAAACACATAACAAGGTAATTAATCGTAAAATATTACATTTTGCAGGCAAACAAGAGTATGATAATTGGATCGGTGATGAAAAATTAGAAATTAATTATTCCAAATGGCGAACAAAGAAAGCAAGTGATCACACTGAGCTGTATTATTTTTGCAACCCAAGCAATGTAGTTGGTAAATATATTTCCTAGTCATACATATTTACTGAATAATTATCATTTGCGTATATTCTTTAGAATGCCAAAGAAAAGGCACTATAAGAAGTGAAAAAACAGGAGGGTCTATTAAAATAAATGGAGTGTGCCCTTCTCGTGTTTTCAAATTTTTCCATAACGGTATGTATGCAAATTTAAAATGCTACAACTGATAATAAAAATTAATTGTAGGTCAAATAACAGTAACTTTTTACGTTACACATGTTGAGCATGAAGACGAGATTAGAACCAAACATCTGCCGAGGAGAGAAATGTTGGGAAGTTGCAAGTGGGAGTGCCAACAGATAGAATCATTGAAGATGCAAGAAAAATTACTTCTGAAGGGTCAGTTTCAAGATATAATCTGTTAAGTAGGCAAGATGTTGCAAATTTAGAAAGGAAACATAAAATTAAGAAGAAAAGACATGAGAATGATACGTTTGCAGTTGCATTAAAAATACAAGAATGGAATTCAGAAGGAAAGAAGAAAAGAATTACCCATTTTTTTATAAAAGAGAAGGTAAGTAACCGAAATAAAAATGGTAAGGTAGTGCTTATTGTCTTGTGCTTTTTCTGTGTGCTTGTTATTGGTGATTGGTGTCTAAATATTATTGTCATGGTGGTGGTTTCTATTACATGTAGGTGAAGAACATCCTGTGCTTAACAAGGAATAAGGCTATGCTATAGCTTTCATGAATGGGGCTATGGAAACTAAATTTAAAAATTTTGGTAATAAAATTATCTGTATGGATGGGACACATGGTACTAACAGGAAAGGGTTAGATTTGACCGTTGTGCTTGTGTTAGGATTAATTATTTTTTGTGAACTAGAATTATTTTCATGAAAAATAATTTTTGCTAGTAATTTTTTTTTCTCTTAAGTTTGTATAAACTTAACCTTTTTTACTGAAGTTTACTGACACTCAGTCTTGAACAGCGTTGCCAACCGTACAGGAATTCCGCTACGGGTAGCGGTATTTGGAAATTTAATATTTGCAGAATTTCAAAATCTGTTAAAGCATTGTTATGTTAAAGCATATTTATATTTCCTGAAGTATATTTTGCCATTATTTAACCAATTTAATACGTTATTTTATTCAGAAAAAGTACTTACTCATCAAGTACACCCAGAAAGCAAACGATTTGTTAGTATGTTATGTCAGAAATTCATATTACCCCAGTTTTAACAGATAAGTTATGTGAAATAAATATCAATGATCCTGATGTATCAGTTCCTATTGAAGAAGTTCAGGTAGGAAATGAAACTACAGATATATTAACAGGTTGCAATAAGATAGACGTTGACCAGTTTAAACTTAAATGCTTAAAATTTTATCAAAAATCTGTCAATGACTGCTACAAAAGACTACCCATTCGTGAACTTTTATACAAGAATATATGTTTTTTAAACCCTGAGTGTGTCTTCGATAATAGTATGAAATACGATGTAGTACATATAATTGATATTTTCTCGAATAATATTGATAAATCAGTAGTTGCCGCAGAATATAATTGTCTTACCGCATATTTTGATGAACTAGAAAAAAACGATTGATAGATAACTATCAAAATTACCCCGTTAAATCCTGGATGTACATGCATGTTTTAAAAAATTTTAATGATGAATATTTATTTAAAAATATATCCGAAATTACTCTTGCATTACTGACTGTCCTACATGGAAATGCTGATTGAATGCTGACAATTCTTCGTGCATATATTATAAATATAAAAATTCAGTTTTCAACAGTTTATTCCACAGATTATTCAAAATTTCACTATCTCAAAATAATTTTAGAAAGGAACTTCATTTCATTTACCAATCCTCTTATCTTCTTGAAGATATGTACAGGGTGTCCGGATAAGGGTACGGAGCGGCTGTATCTCGACAATGGTAGTCAGCAGAAGTTCTGGAAAAAAATTCTTATACATAAAGTGGGTAAGAAAAATTGCTGGAAATTATTTTTAAGTGTGTAAATCGACCGCTAGAGGGCGTAACTGCTGCGAAGAAACATAAAATCTACGCTATCTCGGAAAGTCAGGTAATCACCTATAACTTTGAAAACATCATTTTATAGCTTGGGTAGTACTGCATCATTTTGTCTTGTGAAATTTTTTTTTCTATCAGCCATAATAAAGGAGGGGGAAACCGATGAATTTATTAATCTTTATATTGTAATATCTCTTGAACCATTCACCCGATTTGAATATTTTTGATTTCGTTAAAAAGAGCATTTTGTGGACTCTTAAATCAATTTTTTCTTAAATTTTTCTATTTAAACCAAATAAACTAGAGGACGTTATCTGCAACGTTCTTACATTTTTGTGATTTTTGGAATAAAGTTAAATGGAACGATACTATGTTCCTGACAGATTCTTGGCCACAATATAATTATCCGAATTTTAGTGAAAACCGCATCGCGATATGTCCATGCGTTCTCGATTTATAGGAGAAAATGTTAAAAATTAGAATACCTCAATCGTATCAAGTTACCTTAGTAAGAAAAACAAATCAGGTAGCCATGGTTATCTGTAAATTGAAAGGATTACAAGTTTGACAGCTGCCAAAACTTTGTAATGTGCCGAAAAGGCTGTAATTGCGTTGTATCAAGTTACCTTTGCAAGAAAAACAAATCTCAAAGCCACAGGCCAGCAGAACATAATTTAATTGTAAAACAAAATAAACACAAAACAATTATAATTAAAGTTCATCCAAAAATACGTTAGAAATGTTATTTTACATTAAAAATGTTCAAAATGTTGTCCATCTTTCTCGATGCATTTACGTAATCTATTTTCGGTAGAAAAAACTGCCGCTTCAATTTCAGCCCTAGACAAGCTTCTAATGGCATTTTGTATTCTTTCCATCATGTTTCCTCGGGTTGTCGGTTGTTCTTGAAACACCAAGTCTTTAAGTCTACCCCACAGATAGAAATCTAAACAAGTTAAATCCGGCGAACGCGCTGGCCACGGAAATAGACTTCCTCTTCCAATAACCTGATTTGCATATTGCTCCTCTAAATGCTGACGTACGTTTCGGTTGTAATGCGCCGGACAACCATCGAGCTGGAACCACATGTTTCTTCTTGTTTCCAGCGTGATGTCCTCTAAAAGTGGTGGAAGAGAAACGTTTAAAAATTCTAAAAACCTTTCTCCATTAAGGGATTGATCAAAAAATATGGGCCTATAATTTTTCCTTCCACGATCCCGCACCATACGTTCAAACTCCAGTGATTTTGATATGCTACTTGCCGCATCCAATGTGGGTTTTGCTCCGACCAATAATGCATATTATGCAAATTTACACCCCTGAGCTACAAAAAGACGCTTCATCCGTCCATAATACTTGCGACAAAAAATTTGGATTTTCCCGAATCATATTTAACATCCAGTGACAATGGTTCAGTCTTCTATCATAATCACTGTCTCTTAATGCCTGATGTAGGACAATGTGGTAAGGATGCATATTATTGCGTTGAAGAATCTCTTGGACACTTGTTTTTGGGACTCCTAGGTCGTTGGCAATTTTTCTTATGCTTAAGAATGGGTCGTTTTTCACGTAGGCTAAAACGTTAATAATATTTGCCTCGTTACATGTTCCACGCCTTCTTATTGGTGCTCTAATGGGCTGCACGCTGCCAGTCTCTCGTAAACGAGTAGCCAATCTTGAAAACACTTCTCGAGAAAAATGTCTTCTTTCTGGAAATTGCATTGCATATTGTCGCGACGCAATTACAGCATTTTCGAAACATTGAAAATAAATACGTAGCATATCATATGCTTCTGCGTTAGTAAACGGCATATTTTTTTACAGAAAAAAGATCGATTACAAAATAACTATAAGTCACAGAAACTATCAGAAATAACTTTTGGCAGCTGTCAAACTTGTAATCCTTTCAATTTACAGATAACCATGGCTACCTGATTTGTTTTTCTTACTAAGGTAACTTGATACGATTGAGGTATTCTAATTTTTAACATTTTCTCCTATAAATCGAGAACGCATGGACATATCGCGATGCGGTTTTCACTAAAATTCGGATAATTATATTGTGGCCAAGAATCTGTCAGGAACATAGTATCGTTCCATTTAACTTTATTCCAAAAATCACAAAAATGTAAGAACGTTGCAGATAACGTCCTCTAGTTTATTTGGTTTAAATAGAAAAATTTAAGAAAAAATTGATTTAAGAGTCCACAAAATGCTCTTTTTAACGAAATCAAAAATATTCAAATCGGGTGAATGGTTCAAGAGATATTACAATATAAAGATTAATAAATTCATCGGTTTCCCCCTCCTTTATTATGGCTGATAGAAAAAAATTTCACAAGACAAAATGATGCAGTACTACCCAAGCTATAAAATGATGTTTTCAAAGTTATAGGTGATTACCTGACTTTCCGAGATAGCGTAGATTTTATGTTTCTTCGCAGCAGTTACGCCCTCTAGCGGTCGATTTACACACTTAAAAATAATTTCCAGCAATTTTTCTTACCCACTTTATGTATAAGAATTTTTTTCCAGAACTTCTGCTGACTACCATTGTCGAGATACAGCCGCTCCGTACCCTTATCCGGACACCCGGTACAGCTTTGGCATTTTGCCCTTGCATTCATGGATACGAGGTTTCGAAGTTATGTTACACTTGTCTTATAAATCAAGCATTCGAAAGTGGCAAGCAAGAACAGAAGCCGATAAGCTAATAGAACAAAGGAAGAAAGATGAATTAATTTAAAATTGTTCTCATATCTCTTTTATAGGGGTTTAGTATATCCAGCTAGCGCAAGGTGTTCGATGCATTTCTCAGTTTTTACGATTTATTTTGCACGAACCTGTATAATTCGTTCCGCTGGGTATGTATATTTGGCTGCGAAATTGTTTAGTTCTTTTTAATTAGGCTAATATATTGTTACTTAGGTTCCCTACTGGGCATATATACTTTTATTTAATCCGAGTTTTGATTTATTACAGCGTTAAGAAAGACTGGCCATATCTCTGGTGCATCGGGTGAATTTTTCAGTTCTGCGAGGTTTAAATCTTATTTTTGTAGATTTTGTAAGCTAAAATAAAGGTTTAATTAATGTTTAGTTCCTGTTTTGTACTAGGTATTGGTATAATACACCGGTGTTTTCGGTTTTTGAAGCGTATATTTGGAATTGTGGTTTTGTTATTGTTTCCTTCTATACATATAATTCAGACTTGGATTGTACGTATGTAGGAGTATTTTTCGGGTATAATATCGTTAAATCAGGATTCTGGGACGTCTGAAACAGTAGTATTGCGCTAAATTATTTGCTTTTCGTGTATTGTTTTACGTACGTTTCCGCTAGGTTTTTGAGGTTAAATTTGTTTATCGTTTGACAGATGTACGTATATTGGGGGAATTCAGGCTGGTTCACATTTCGGAATGAAGTTGGTTCGTTCACCGCGGCTAATTTCACGTCGGTACCTGCGCGTTAGGCGTTAAGATTTTAGAACTGGTTCTGAAGATCTCAGGACCCCTATTCTCCAAATCGAGAGAATGGTCATATCATGAGAATAGTGGGCGTGTTTCTCCTGACAAACTCCTGACATTAGAATTTGCTATTCTTGAAAGTCTCGCTTCTCCTACGACTCGTGAGAACTTTACTCTCTCGGAAATTTGTAGGAGAATCTTGAGATGTTAGGAGAAGCATGCGCACATAGTATAAGTTTTGTTGGCTTTTAGGCCGCAACGCGCGTTGTTAAGTCAAAGTTAAGTGTTAAACATTAATATAACCAATAATAGACGGAATTTGTGTGGTTGTGGTTTTGTATTTGATTAATTTGGTTAGGTAAGTTGTTAACATATTTATTTCTGATTGAAACAATATTGAGTAATATTGCCTTAGTTATGACATGTCATAACACACTGATATTTCCCAAGGGAAATATGAAACTTCATATTGTCCCAAGGGAAATATGAAACGTCATATAGTCCCAAAGAAATATGAAGCGTCATGTTTCACCGTAACCGTAAGCCTGTAAAAGTTATTCAACAGCGCAAACCTTACTTACGCCTCATGTGACACAAAATTGTTCCCACTACCGGCTTAAAATTGTATAAAAAGATGATTTATTAGTAAACTTTGACGTTAGATTTATATATTTTCCATCTGTCAATTGGGAAAAGATGAAAGTTATACATACGTCAAATTTAGTCAAATGTATGTGTTATTCTACGATAACTTACGTCCCTAGGGAGAACATAAATATTACATCCCGTTTCCAAACAATCAGAAAAAAACTATTGATTACACCACGTGAAATATGAATACATTTCCCTCGGAGCCTATACATCTCTCGGGTTTCGCCCTCGGGATGTAACTAGCCAACCTCGGGAAATATACTATTCATATTTCCCTAGTTGTAATAATAGCTATATAATTCGATTTTGTTTTGATGTAATTGGTTATAATATCTACTTATTTAGTAGAAATGGATGATGACGAAGCTGCAGCCGTAACACAAATTCAACAGGATATTGAGGAAGCTGAAGTAGATATTCTTGCAGTTCCTAGAAGATTTTTAGTTAATGAGGATGCTTTTGCGATATCGGATGCGGCTTTTATTAAAAACTTCCGATTAAGTAAAAATCTTTGCCGAACTCTAATTGAATTAGTGCGACCATATATAGTGCCACCTTCAAGAAGGTCTGCACTTACATTGGAAACAAAGGTAATGTATCTGAATTCGAACTCTGAACAACCACTTCATTGATTTTATTTATAAAATAGCTTAAGTAATCTACATATATACTGACATTTATGATTGTTTTCATAGGTACTTGTTTCATTAATCTTTTATGGGCATGGACATTACCAAGAAGGAGTTGGAAGAAATTTGTTTCCAGCAATAAGTCAAGCAAGTGTCAGCCGATGTCTATCGGAAGTAACAAATGCCTTAAACAATATAAATATTATCCAGAGATTTATTCATTTTCCAGAAAATATAGATGAGCTACGACAACTTCGCGCAAGGTAAATACAACATCTATCAATATTTATATTTTTTGTTTTCTTTAATTAGCAAAATATTGTATTCTAAAGTACATATTATTTATTAAACTCAAGTTGCTGTAGTCACAATTATTGTAGTGTAGTTGCATATCATTAATAAAGAGATATCAATTTTATATCATCTCTGTAGATATATTTGCATGATTTTAGGTTTTTCAGAAAGCATCAATTTCCTGGCATTGTGGGATGTATTGATGGAACACATATTGCCATCGTCAGGCCAAATGAAAACGAGCAAGTTTATGTTAATCGAAAGCATTATCATTCACTGAATGTTCAGTTGGTAAGTGTAACACATAAATATAAATACATATATCAGAGCTAGAAATTGAACAAATGCCAGTGATAAGAAGAGCACTATCTGGCTTTCCAATATGTGGGATAGTGATCCTAATGTAAAGTGATATTCCACCAGGATTGGTATTCTCTTCTTGAGTTAGCCTTCCGTGTTATGGTGAACATGTGAAGTTACAAAATCATCCAACACATTTGTACATGCTATGTTAATTAAAACAGTTATGAGTTTTATATAAGAAGTGACTGAACCATTCTTTTAATTTTAGGTTTGTGATGAAAATTTAAAAATCATGAATGTAAATGCCCGGTTTCCTGGTAGCGCCCATGATGCCCATATATGGCGGCAATCCCAGATATCGCAAACAATGGAAGGAATTTACAGAAATGTAAATAATGAATCATTCTTTTTAATTGGAGATTCCGGTAGATATATTGGTACAGAAAGGATGTGAATAAGCAATAAGCGTATCTGTGTAATTTCAATAATAATATTTCATATTATTTTGAACACTAAACACTTTAACCCACTGAACACCAAACAAGTTTTATTATCGCCTTGATAATGACAGCATTGCTGTTGAAACGCGTCGGTGTTTTAGCAAAACTTGTTTGGTGTTCAGTGGGTTAAAGTGTTTAGTGTTCTACTTCTGCACCAAGAGATCCAGTGAAGAACTTCATATTATTTTGCTTCCTAAAAAGACAGCATTTCAGATATTCATTTTTGCAAACAAAATAATATGAAAACTTACATTTACTCATCAGTATTTTTTATAAAGTTATTTATTTAAATCCCAAAATTTGCAAGTTAATTTATTGAGACAAGATATGGAAGTATCTGATCATGATATATTTTATCAAGAGAGTACATATGATCTTGGCTTCTAATACCCGTTGACGATGCTGAACCAAATACCTCAGAGGAGCGTTTTAATCTTAAATTTAGAAACATAAGAACCACTATTGAACGATGCAATGGTGTTCTAAAGAATAGATTTAGATGTCTTCTAAAACATCGGGTACTACATTATCAACCCCAGACAGCTGCCAAAATTGTCAATGCATGCGCTGTTTTACACAACCTATGCACTGACAATAACATAGAAGATCCAGATAATAATCTTGAGACCATGGATTTTGGTATCTACCCTGAAGATGATAACCAAGTAGCTGCTCCGGTAAATGCACTAAACCCTGATCCAGTTGCTAGTAATCAGTTACGCGCCAGAATTACTGCTAATATTAACTAACTATTATGTAATTGTCTTGTACTGTAAATTTTGTTTCCACAATATATTAGATTTTACCGTACTGTAGTTGCTGAGATAATTTTTCTTTAAAATTCCAAACTATTATTAGGTAGCGCAATACTATTTTACTGTTGTAGTTATAGCAATATCTTCAAATTTTGCTCTCACATCTTATGGTTTTAGCTTATAGATGCCTAAATCCTTAAAATATAAATTATTTTTATGAACAATTATTTAGGCAAAAATTTAAAACATAAAAGTACAAGAAGGCGTTATTAGTAAATTACTATGTTTTCAGTATCTACATAAATCCAGTTCTGCTCAAATAATCACTCAAAATTCAACAGAAAAGTAAACTTTATTAAACTTAAAAATAGGCAAACAGGTACCTAGTTTTTCAAAATAGCAGAGATATATATACGTATCACAGTAAATAAAAAACAGTCTAAAAGATCAGCAGCATAATGAAATGGTTTCACTGATTTCTGTTATTTTGTTCAATTTCATGTCAGCTTCTCATTACATTTGGTTCTAATAAACTCTACATTAAAATACAAGATATTTGAAAAATGAAAAAGTATTCCTTTAAAAACAAACACATCGAAAAAAAATTAATAAGTATTCTTTTAAAACAATATAAATATTCTTTTATAAAGGTAAACTTAGATTTGGTAATAAATATTCTTTTAAAAAGTATTCATTTATATTGCAGTCATGTTGTTCATCAATATTTCTGAGACAAAATATCTTTTACACAACCAATGTGGTTAGAAACTTGTGTAAGTAAATTATTTTGTCTTTGAAGTGTTTCCAGCTTTTTTATTTCATATTTCTTTCTGTGATTAAGGTATTTCATTTCATTTTCGTAATAATCTTCTACTACTCGTGTGCGGATATTAATACCTTGCAGCAATTGTTGTGACAATTTTTGTGAATTTTCTAGTCTTCTTGTTTTCGTTAACCTTGTAGGAATGTACTTCCTTCTGGGGGAGGGTGGGTCAACTACTACAAATTCGAGAATAGGAATTTAAGCAGTCAAGAGAACGTTTTGAGAGAAGTGATCTATCCCTTCTCTCAATAAAGCGATCACTTTTCTTACGGTGGAGAATAGGGGTCCAGGTCGTGTGGTTCGAATTAGCTAGCTTGGAAGCATGTTGTAAAAATTAGTTGGTTTCGTCGTGATTGGCACGTATACGTATATTGTATACGTTAATTTTTGGCGTATTTTACCCCGAATTCTCTTCGGTAAGCGTATTTTGTACATCTTTTTCTTGTTTGCTTTACTTACAGGGTTTATGTATTATTAATTTAGGGGCTTTACGGATGGGTTTTGATGATGGGCTTGTGATCCGATCGACGCTACGGATTATTCCATAGGTCGTTTTCCTTGCTGGGACTGAATAGATAATTGGATTGGGGTTTTGGCCTGTGAATCCGGCAGACTTGTTCCAAGGTCCACAACAGCCACGTGAATAGATAAGTACCGAACAGCTACATCAAACTCCTTTTGGGGCGTACATTCCGTCACGTGTTTCTATGCGATTAAATGTTTTTTTTTTGTGGTCTGAGTAGACCCGAACTCTCAATGTACAGGGTAACCGATTCTTCCATTAGCGTCAGATTTTTCCTGTAGTGTGTAATTAATATTGTCTCTAATTATTGTTTATCTCTGGAAATTTTGGGGGTTCACCTTCCGTGAAACCTTTATTTTTTTTTTAATTGAAGTAGCGTACAATTATAGGGGTTCACCTTCTGTGAAGCCTTTGATTCTTTATTTATAGTTCTTGAGTAGCGTATTTACATAATTTCGCTCTTCAAGCTGTTATTGTTAGATTAATCATCTTTTTTTTATACTAAATAAATGTCTGATGTTGTGTTACTTGTTGGTTTCTTTTGAGGGTAGTTGGGGGTCCATATTTTGGGGGATTTCAGTGATCGTGCAAATTGCGTTGAGGGACCTATTATTTTTGTTCGGAAACTACGGGTTCCTGTTTTCCCAGAACGCCAGATAGGGTTTTTTCTTAAACAGGTGGCGCTTTTTTATCTTAGCTTCTCAGCTACACCCACGCCCATCACGACGGCAGGCCGGCAACCCTAAATGAACGCAGAGACAGTCTACAAAAGGTAGGTTCCTTCTTCAGCTGCGGCACGATTGGTTGTTTAGAATATTTTGAGTAGGTATAGCGAACACTTTTTCCCTGAATCCCGCTCCGAGAAAATGCGTCAAACAGTTTTCTGAAAAACCAATCAGAAAAGTTTTAATTTTACCAGAAAATAGAATTCCGAATGAAAATGGGTTTATCAAAACATTTGTTTATTTATTGGCAAATCAACTGTTAAAATACCATCTTTTTAATCTTTGGCTATAATCTAGACATAATTTATTCGAGAAGCTGCATATATCACTTTTAATAAAACAAATAATTTTTTCTTACATAAAAATAAAATTCCATAATCCAAACAACAAACAAAAATTTTGTCAAGGTCAAGATATACGTAAACAATTGATCGATTTGATTTTATTTAATCACCAATAAAAGTACATGAGTATAATAGGTTTGTTCGATTTGGCTTCGGCAGTAAACAATTTAACGCACGCTCATGCGCACTTGCAACGTTGCTGTTCGGTTTGATTCGCGTTAATCTTATGCGGCGAGGAAGCTGTTCGATTAGAAATATCAAGTTTTGCAGTTCGACGCTAATACACTCTAGCGTCAAGAATTTTTAATCCACTCCATGAGCAGATTTTCGCTGTAAGAAAAGAGATAGGTAGCTCGGAAGAAAGAGTAGGATAAATAATCCTTTCACTAACCTTGCATTTTCAAATATATCGTCCGTTGTTGGTTGTTGTGTACCCAGTGCCGTATACCATACCAAGTTATAATACCGTTTAGTTAGGGCAATTTAACTGAATATGAGTTGTGCGAACGAAGAAGAAAATGGAAATGGTAATTAATACATACATCAAAATACATATTTTGTAACAAAACTTAATTCTAGCAGATAGACCTCGAATTTATTGGTCAAATGTAATGACCAAATTATTAATAAGTATGTATAAGGAGTTTTCTCCAAAAGTTGGAAAACATAAAGAATTAGCTACATATAATAAATTATACGAAAAAATTTGTGAAGAAATGGCAACAAATGGATACTTTCTAACAGCGGCTGAAATAAAACAGAAATGGGATAGCTTGGCTAGGAGCTATAAAGATACAACTATAAGTAATCATCTTTTATTTCCTGATTTATTTCCACTTAGAGGTCAATAAAACAATAAATAATTAAATACCAATTTATTCCATAACATATAATAATATGTTTTCGTTAAATAACTTCTTCGGTGGAAGAAATTGACATTTAATATGTGTCAAATTACTAATAATATAAATATAAATTGCCATGCCTATCAACAAAATTAATTAAAACAAAGAATTCATTGATATATCGAATTTTAATTATATTCACAAGTAATTAGCACGACAAATTAATAGGAAAAATTTTTTAATAAAATGCAGGCGTGAAAAGGTAATTCCGAATTTTATAAAAAAATCCTTTAACATAACGATTACAAATGACACTATAGTTAGTAAGTTTAGTAAAATAAGAGACACTATATTTCAAAAAACACTGAATTTATGTATTCGGGACACTTACATTACACTTGAAAGAATTAGAAATGACATTTCAACTACGGAAATTGACATCCGTAGTAAAATGTCATCTCATGATTACGGTGAGTTTTTTTGAAAAAGTAAATTTAGATTTTCAAAGAAATTTTAATAAAATAAAAAATAGTAATATTAAAAAGATAGAAAATTTTTTAAAAGAAAATAACAAAATTATTATCCAATTTTACAAGAAGATTGGATAATAAATTTAACAGATATAATAATTCCGGAAAATGTAAAGTTAATTATTAGTTTAGGCCCTAAATTCTCAGTAGATGTTAACCACATACCTTTAGATGATTTAATTTGTAATATAGAATACATTATTCAAAATTCTGTAGTACCGAACAAGCAAAACACATTACGTAACAAATTAGTAAACATCATAACTAATTACAAAAACAGACGTAATATCAAACACAAAGATACTGATTTAAATCGTATGTTAAAGGAAACAAAAAAGTTTTTAAGTAATAACCGAGATATTATAATAACTAAAGCAGACAAAGGAGAAAAAGTATAATAATGTACAAAAAAGATTACACAGCCAAAATGCATTCATTATTAAACGATCAAAACACTTACATTACATTACAAAAAGATCCGACTAACAAAATTCAAAGTGAAAATAACCAATTAATCACTAGTTGGTTAAATAGCAATTATATAGACGAATCCGTAGCTAAACATTTAAAAATATATAATTCGATAACTCCGCGAATTTATGGCGTCCCTAAAATTCATAAAACTGATATTCCTTTAAGGCCGATTGTAAATTGTATACAATCACCAACATACAATTTATCAAAATTTTTATCCAAAATTCTCAGTAATGTTGTAGGAAATACAGAGTATCATGTAAAAAATTCGTGGGAATTTGTTAATTTCATTAACAAAAGATCCGTACCGTGTAATCATGAAATTATCAGTTTAGACGTTGTATCTTTATTCACAAATGTTCCTACAGATTTGGCATTAAACATTATAAACAAAAAATGGAATTTAATTCAAAATTATACAAATTTACCAAAAAATGAATTCATGTTGGCTGCAAAACTTTGCTTAAATTCTACATATTTTCAGTACAATGACACAATATATAAACAAATATTCGGTACAGCAATGGGTTCTCCATTATCTGCTGTTATAGCAAATTTAGTAATGGAGGACTTAGAGCAGGTCTCACTTGACAAACTAAACTGTCATGTGCAATTTTATAAGCGGTATGTAGATGATTGTATATGCTGCATACCAAATGATAAAATTGAACATGTTCTACACACATTTAACACATATCATGATAGGTTAAAATTTACTTTTGAAAGAGAAAATCAAAATTCTATAAACTTTTTAAATGTAAACATACTACATGATAACACACAAATAAAAACAAACTGGTACATTAAAGACACTAGTAGTAGTAGGCATTTAAACTATTTTTCAAACACTTCGGTAAATTTTAAAAAAAGCGTAATTAACAGTTTAGTAGATCAGGCTATTAAATTAGCTCACCCTGATTTTAGAAAAGAAAATTTAAGCAAAGTAAAAACAATACTAGAAAAAAATAGTTATCCTAAAGAGTTTTACAATAAATTAATCACAAAAAGAATAAATAAAATATATAACACAGGTACAAAATCAAATAATAACATATACCACACTATACCATATATAAACAATTTAAGCGACACAATAAAACACGAATTAAAAAAATCAGACATTCACATAACTTTCATACCTACCAACAATAGACATTTATTCACAAATTTAAAAACACCCATTAAACATGATAATCAAAGTAATGTCGTTTATAAATTAGATTGCAAAGATTGTAATAAATGTTATATCGGACAAACCAAACAATATTTAAAGAAACGAATTTATAACCATCAATACACTGTTACACATAACGTCACCGCTGAAACTGCTTTATCTAAGCACTCTAAAGATAGACGACATAATTTTGATTTTCAAAACACTAAAATTTTAAAAAAGGAAAATAATTATAAAAAAAGATTAATTTACGAAATGATATACATTAAGAAAGATGAAAACGCGGTAAATTTTAGAACGGATATTGATAATTTAAGCGTTATTTACAATAATTTAATTCACGCATGAATTTTATTAATTTTAAGCTCTTGACTAGGTTTTTTTGCCATGTTTTTCCCTAGTCCTTGAACAGAATTGTTAGAGCTTGACAAAAAATGGATTGATATATGAATAATTCAAATCATTTCAATTTCTAATGTTGTATTAAATTATTATTCCTTCATTATTACTTGTGAATATAATTAAAATTCGATATATCAATGAATTCTTTGTTTTAATTAATTTTGTTGATAGGCATGGCAATTTATATTTATATTATTAGTAATTTGACACATATTAAATGTCAATTTCTTCCACCGAAGAAGTTATTTAACGAAAACTTATTATTATATGTTATGGAATAAATTGGTATTTAATTATTTATTGTTTTATTGACCTCTAAGTGGAAATAAATCAGGAAATAAAAGATAAGTACATAAAGGTCAAAAAATACATATATTAACTATAAGTAATAAACAAACTGGACAAAAGCGCAGAACATGTGCTTATCAAGAGTAAGATAATATGTAGTTAGTTAATTTGTATATACATATGATTTTTTTTCAGGGAATTACAAGAAGTTTTTAAACATAAAAGAAATGTATATCCTATATTATTAGTTGACAATAACTGCACTGTTAAAGATAATACATTGCAGTTGAATAGTATCAATGTTGAAGACAGCAAGCCATTGAGTACAGCATCGACATCAGCTGTAGGCAAAGAAAATGCAAACTTCGCAGAAGCAGCAAAAAAGGATGATTGCACTGAAAAAAAAAACAAAAGCGACTACGTTCATCAGTTATTGAAAATCAAATGAAGCAGAAAGAAAGACATCATAAAGAAAAAATGGAGGCTTTAAAAGCAATAGCTGAACATAAAAAACAAGTCGAAATAAAAAAAGACCAAGACAGAAAATCACTAATAACACGGTTGGACAATTGCTCAGAGTCATAATAAACAATTAGTTTTTTGAAATTAGCATTATTATTTATTATCAGATATTTATTAATTTTTTTCCCGTATTTTAAGAATAATACTTATTGTTTTAGAAAAAGAGAATTATATGAAATAATATTTATTTTCAGTTGTTACAAATATTTAAGTAAATATGTACATGTGTATAATTGCATTTTTTATTTTTACTGCCTCGCCCAAATTTCATTTGCTACAGCATCTCTTCTTGCTCTTCCTTCTGCGTTCTCATAGGGTTCGTCTAAATCGTACTCTAAATTTTCTACATTAACATCAATTTCATTTTCTTCTATATAAATAAAGTCATCATCACTAGCTAAATTATGGAGTACCAAGCAGGCTTTTATAAATAAAACAATTAATTTCATATTTCTGAATTTAACATGGTACAGATATCGAAATCTTTGTTTCAAGATACCGAAAGCATGTTCAACGCCTATTCTAGCTGAAGAATGTTTATTGTTATATAACTGTTGAATAGGTGTCAGGTGGCCATTATCCCTGTATGGTGTAAGACACGATCGCTTTAGTGGATATGCAGAATTCCCCAAAATACATATATCCTCCTACAAATATAAATAACATCTATAACATGACAAATGAATAGTAAAATACCTTGGCATCTATCTTCGAGTAAAGGATATAGTGTGGAACTCCTAAATACTCTAGCATCATGAACCGACCCCGGGTAACCTATGTATATATCAATGAACTTTTTTCTTTCATTAACTACACCTTGCATTTGGACAGAGTACTGATTTTTCCTGTTAATATATGAATCTGGATCTTCTGCTGGTTTATCTATTAAAATATGACTGCCATCTATAAGCCCTAAAAAGTCACAATATAAATACATATGTTGCTTTCAGTAAATGTACAGTTAACATTACCAACTACATTCGGAAACCTTTTATGATTCTCAAAGAAAGCTTTGGTACTTTCAATATCTTCATTGCTTGGCCAGGTGATAATATACGGTGCTATGCTGCATAGCCATTCAGCTACTCTATTTATGATAATAAATAATGTACTAAGACTTATATCAAATATATTCATTATTGCACGATAGCCACTAGCTTCATGCCCAGCAAAATATAAAAAGATCAACAGGTGTTTTGAAGCTGATGTAGCTTTTTTGCCAGCTAAAATATTTTCAATTAATATTATTACAAACCTTAAGATAACCACATTATAGAACAATTACTGGCAAAAATATGATTTTAATAAATATTATACAAATAATCTAGATGGAAAATTCTATTCTGTATATTTATCTACCTGGATATGTATTAATTTTTTAAGTACAAGTCACTCTCCTCAAATCTAGTTACTAATTCTTCATATAAATCTGAAATAATTAATAATTGTACACATGCATAAAATATACATACAATAGTTGGCATACTTCTCTTTATTCGAAACTGTTGAATAAATTCTTTCTCTGTGTAAGTTGCTACTACCTTAAGGAAATTTTTAATACAGTGTCGATTTACATGGACAGGCTCATCACTGCTGTCACTATACCACTCATACTCATCGCTTTCGTCCTCCGAAAAGAATAAGTCTAGCAGCTCTTCCATTTTTTTTTACAGCAAAGTTACATACGAGCGTTTTTAATTTAAATACAACAAATAACCTCAATCCACAATTAACTTAATTCACTGCCAATGCTGCCAACGTTTCCACAAGTTCACCAATCTTGTAAAAAATAACTAGATGGTTACTGTTCGTGCAATAACGCAAATCAAACGGTCTCTAAAACATGTTGCAGACCATTGCAGCAGCGTTAAAACGTCGCGTTTACTCTGCAACTAGTGTTTAAAAACTAAACGCAGCTTCAAAATATTTGTTGTTTGCTGTAAGACGCAAATGTCCAAATCGAACAAACCTAATGTGTTGTTTCTTTTTTGACGATTTAACCCTAGAAAGATAATCTGCGTCAAAATTACGCATGCGCTTTCGAAATATTGCTATTTCTTTCTAAATAGCGGCAATCAGCCACTGTGCATTTCGGACATTTCAGTCGTTGCGCAGACGCTTGGTGTGGTGTACAGGTTGGTGTGGTAAGTATTACCAATTTTGAAATATAGCGGCACTGTGAGTCAAAATGACGTATGATTATCTTTTAAGTGACTTTCAAGGTTTTTATTTATATGAACAACCATGTTGGTTATTTATTTGATGATTATTTATTATACATATATTGTAGTATTTTTTATACCATATTTTAAATTTATTACAGTTTTATATTTATATTAATATCCTGATTGAAGTACATAATGACGCGTCGGAATTTGGATGACGACAGTATCCTACCTGCCCTTTTAGAAATTGATGACGAGATCACCTGTAAAGACTCGGATAGCGAAGTAGAAGACCACGTGAGTGAAGATGATGTACAGAGCGACGTGGAAGAAGCTTTTGAAGAAGTGCAGAGAGAAGAACAGCCGATGCCTAGCGAAAGTGAACCCATAGTTGAAGATGATATAGAATCAACATCACCTTTTCGGCAAATATCAAGTCTGCCGCAGAAAACTATAAGAGGATAGAATAGACACTGCTGGTCAACTTCAAAATCAACTAGGCGCGGCCGAGTGTCAGCGCTAAACATTTTTCGATTTCAAAGAGGTCCGGCACGGGTGTATCGTGATCTATATGAACCTGTTTCTTGCTTCAATATATTTTATGTTGATGAAATAGTTGCTAAAATTGTAGAATCGACTAATACTGAGATATCTCTGAAACGGAGTCCATCTATGAATCGTGCTACATTTCGTGACACGCAGAGATGAAATTCGCGCTTTGATTGGTATTCTAGTAATGACAGCAGTAAGGAAAGACAACCACATGACCACAGATGAACTATTCAATCGAGCTGTGTCAATGGTGTATGTGTCTGTGGTGAGTCGTGATAGATTTGATTTTCTGATACGATGTCTTCATATTGATGATAAAAGTGTACGCTGTACACTTCGAGCAAGCGATGTATGTATGTATTTACTCCCGTCACACCCCACACACGTAACTATAGACGAACAATTACTTGGTTTTCGTAGACGGTGTCCTTTTAGGATGTATATTCCTAACAAGCCAAGTAAGTATGGAATAAAACTTGTAATGATGTGTGACAGTGGTACTAAGTACATGATCAATGCAATGCCTTATTTGGGAAAGGGAACACAGACCAACGGCGTGCCGCTTGGTGAATATTACGTAAAGCAATTATCAAAGCCATTGCATGGCAGTCGCCGTAATACCACATGTGACAATTGGTTTACGTCAATCCCTCTGACAAAAAATTTACTTCAGGAACCTTATAAACTGACAATTGTAGGAACGTTGCGATCAAACAAACGTGAAATACATGAAATAATAAAAAATAGCCGTTCTAGATCAGTAGGAACATCTATTTTCTGTTTTGACGGACCCCTTACACTTGTTTCTTATAAGCCGACGCTAATAAAATTGTTTACATGTTATCATCTTGTGATGAAAACGCCACTATCAGTCAAACAACCGGAAAACCAAATATGATTATGAATTATAATCAAACTAAAGGCGGAGTGGATACACTAGAGCAAATGTGTTCTGTGATGTCCTGTAGTAGGAAAACAAATATATGGCCTGTGGCTGTTTTTTACGGGATGATAAATATTGCTTGCATTAATGCTTATATTATACAGGGTGGGCCACTTAAAATGATGCACTAGAATTACGGCGAAGCTAAATAAAAATTTTAAAATCCGCCCAGGAAAACTTATAGTGGTCGATGAGGAGCACATTTTAATAACAATGTAAATTTTATAACATTCATGATGACGACACGCCGAAATCAATTTGCATTTTATTAAATAGCACATTTATGTTTTCTGTCACTGTATTCTAGGAAGATGGTATTTCTAACATATCACAATCACTTATTCAATATTTTATCCAACCGTGTTTGCAATATCAAAAAATGAGGTTTGTTCATTTAAATTTCGCGGTTTCTAAGTTTCAAGCTTAGTTTACCGAAATTTTACGTAACACATGTTAATGTGTATGACATTTGTCAGATTTGACTTAAATCACTATTCTGCCATTTTTTTCCCCAGACCCGTCCGACCTATCGCCACCGGTAGGCACCGCAGCCATCAGGCTTATTGTGCCACATCTGTTTGTTCAAGTCACCCACTCTACCACGGTAGTCCCGTCCACTAACCTGTACAGGTCTCTAACCGAGTGGGTAAGGTATATCTCTGGGTCTCCTTTCGTTATCCCAAACAGATTCTGCCTTCTGCGATCTAGTGCCTCGCAGTCGCGTAGTATGTGATCGGCTGTCTCTGGTTCTATCCCACAAAGTCTACACTTTGTGTCCCCGTCAAACACTCCGATTCTGTGTAGGTGTTCTTTCACCGCAGCATGTCCGGTCATTAGTCCCGTTACGATGCAGAGCTGTTTCCTACTAAGATGTAGTAGTTCTCTAGCTCTTTTCCTGCATGGCTTTCCTATAAAGGTTTTGCCATGTACTATACCGGGTAAGGCTCCCCAGTATTCCTGCTGTTTCGTACGAACCCAGTCTCCTATATGTCTCCGGGCCGTTTGCCTTGTGACCCCGAAGAAAGGTTCTGGGCCGTACATTTCCATCTCTGACCCTCTCTTCGCGAGTTCGTCAGCCCTTGCGTTGCCCTCAATCCCTTGATGGCCCGGTATCCAAGTCAACCAAACCTTGTTCCGGTTCGACAGTTTCACCAGTTCGTCGAGGCATTCCGTCACCAGCCTGGACGACACCTTCCGGCTTAATAACGCCTTCAATGCCGCTTGGCTATCAGACATGATGTGAATTCGTCTGTTGGTCACCGCTTTCACAGTCATTGTGTGAGCGCATTGGAGAATAGCATATACTTCCGCCTGAAACACCGAAGCATACTCCCCCAGTGCGTAACTGTGGCCTCATTCTGAGAGCATATCCCTGCACCGGTACCATTAGCCGTCTTAGATCCGTCCGTGTACTAGACTAAGTCTTGCTCTTTGATTCTCTGATGAGGAGCACATTTTAATAACAATGTAAATTTTATAACATTCATGATGACGACACGCCGAAATCAATTTGCATTTTATTAAATAGCACATTTATGTTTTCTGTCACTGTATTCTAGGAAGATGGTATTTCTAATATATCACAATCACTTATTCAATATTTTATCCAACCGTGTTTGCAATAACAAAGAATGAGATTTGTTCATTTAAATTTCGCGGTTTCTAAGTTTCAAGCTTAGTTTACCGAAATTTTACGTAACGCATGTTAATGTGTATGACATTTGTCAGATTTGACTTAAATCACAATTCTGCCATTTACTTATCTTAAAGTGTAATACCTGTTTTCACCGCATTTGTTTTAAGCACAGAAAAGAATGCAATTTGCAAATTTTACTGCTGATGAAAAAGTATGTAACAAAGCTGTTGTGCGCAAATTTAAAAGCGACTTAAAATATTAAGCCCTCGGCCAGAGAGGCTTAAATTTAAGCAATGGCAACTTGAGTTAAATGTAGCTTAAGGGGCGGTGAAACTGAATTTTCATATTAAGTAATACGTATATTATAAGGAGAACTTTAGGTGCGCATTCGTTTTAAGCACAGCTTAGTAAAGAGTAGTCCTAATTTTTAAAGTTTTACTTAAAACGTGTTTCATTTCACGAACAAAATGTTAAGTTTACTTTTGTAAGTTCGATTTTTAGTTCAAGTGCATGCATATTAGTTCGTTTGTACTTGTTTATAATATAGAAGTTGTTTGAATCAGGGATAGGATTATGAACACTCTATTCGATCCGCTAATACAAGAAGCAACGAGATAGAAAGATAGCTAAACTATTCTGCTGCAAAATCATGTCTTCGCCTTTCTAAATTTACGTCCTCCAATGAATTAGTGGCAGAGTATTTTGTAAAAAATCCTCAAATACAGTAAGAAAGAGAAATAGCACTAAAAAATACTGGATTAAAAATTCATCAAGACAATAATAATAAGACACTAGGCAGAAAAGATGCAAAACGAATAATTAATTTTGAACGTTTGTCAGTCACCAAGTAACATTTAATGACATATGTTTCTCTAGAGCTCAATTCAAATTTTGCGTTTTACGCAAATATGCATCAGGTAAATAACAATATTTTCGCGCTTCAAAATTTGAAATATTGGCGGCAATTTCAAGAAGTTGTTGATTTTATTTCTTATTAAAATTGGTCATATTTTATACAGTTATACGTTAAAAAATTAGCTGTTTAAGAAATTTTCAATAAAAGTACCACATCCCATTTAAATAAATGCAAATTGATTTCGGTATGACGTTATGATGAATGGTACAAAATCTACACTTTCATTAAAATGTGCTTCCTTTAGAACTCTAGAACTTTACGTGGTCCGATTTTAAATTTCTTAATTTGGCCATAATTTCATTGCATCATTTTAAGTGGCCCACCCTGTATATAACCATAATTTCAGTAGTAAAGGTAATAAGGCTCTAAGTCGCAAAAATTTCATGAAAAACCTTAGCATGGCACTAACATCGCCTTTTATGAATAAGGGCTTAGAAACACCTACTTTGCAAAGATATTTGCGTAAAAATACATCTAATGTATTGTCCAAAGATACCGCTGGTTCATCAAAAGATAATACTGAAGAACTAGTACCAAAAAACGTACTTACTGTACATATTGCTCCTCTAAAACAAGACGGAAGGCAAGTGCATTATGCAATAAATGCAAAAATGTTATTTGTCGTGAGCATAATATTGACATGTACCAAGGTTGTATCTGACTGATTTTTATAAAGCTTTATGTTCTAATTCCATAAATTATTATTATTATCAGAAAATGTGTGTTAAGTTTAAAAAGAAATATGATTGTTTTGCTTTGTCGATTTCTGAAGAAGTTTTTTTGTTTTTGTTTTTTTCTCGTAATATATAAATATAAACATACTTTAAATTCGGTTATTTTTATTTCATTTATGTGTAAAAATAGCATCCAAATTAGTTTGTTCTAAATTAATCAATACAATGAGACAATATCCTTAAGTAAAAATTATGCGTCAAATTTACCCATGATTATCTTTTACGTATGGAAAAATATGATTATCTTTCTAGGGTTAAAGATTTTTTTCGTCCCTGAAATATGCTACCGTTTGCTATTGAAGCAAACTAAATTTAATGTACGTATATGAAAAATAACAATGGCAACTATGCAATCATACACCGCTTATTTATGACACTATGAACTTCTATTTGATTTAATAATGGTAGACCTTCATATTTACTTAATTCAAAAGGCCACTGTTAAGTCATTCAGATAAAATTTAATTGAAGTATGACACAAGTATATACTTTTTCTAGATATACTTATCGTCAGTATAAAAAGTCACTAAGTAACAATTTGAAATTTCCGAAGATATCTCCAAACCACAGTGGTGTGGTACCAGCATGGTTTGGAAAAATCATCGAAAATTTATCAAGCATGGCTTTTTGATGAATTATCGATGATTTTTCCAACCACCCTCTAAACTGATGATGTATATTAACATATATTTTTCAGATACGATTGAAACTATATTACCAAAGGCTCATAAACTGATACATTATGAAAATAACAATAAAGCCGATACATTTATGGCCATATTAGCTAAATTTAATTCTGGAAAACGGTTAAATCTTGTGCAAAGACGGTCTTTTGAGATACGAACATATCTGTCAGCCTTGAGATACAATACTGCTTGGTTGGAAGGAAGAATAACAGAGCATATATTTACAAGCATATATTTACAAAAGAATTTTTTCTTATAGGTTTATCTTGGCAGCAAGGTACTTTTCAAGAAGCAACTGGTAATGATATTGGGCAAATATTATTACAGGAAATTGAATTATATCAGAAAAGAAAATGTCAGAGGAAGAAGCAAAAGTCAAATGTTCACAAACGTAAAAGAGAAAAGAATGATGAAAATTATGGTCCGAATGCCTGCCAAGCTCCACTTAATACCATCGAATTTGAGTTCGAGTATTCAAGGATTCTAAAGTCATTGCAGGTTTTTGTTGTAATATTTATCTAGTGAATACCAAAAACAAGAATTACTTTTCAGTTTTATTTTTCGTTAATCGACTCGAGGAACGGTGACTATATGTTAGCATTGTTTTTGTAACACTTGTAGATAACTCGCTCTTATATGCTCAAGCATGACCTCTGTGCATATAAGTTATCACCATTGACTTAATTCATTAGTTAATATCCATTCAACATACCATAGAATATTAAGTAGTAACTACATACAATAGTTTCATTATAAGAATGAATGTGCATGAACATTCCATTTTGATGAAATTATAGTGATATTTGCTAGTCTCTTTATCACTCCCGTGATGGCATTAACAATTGTATATATGTTTCCTCTTTTTATTTAAACGACATATGTACATCGATAACATGAGTAAAACGTCTTGTACATAAATATGATACTAAATCCACATATCTCTGTGGCATTTTCTGCATGATGCATGAAATGTATTTGCTCTGCTTGTAGTGTATTATTTAATATAATCATAATTAATAACATTGTCTTATTTAAACCTAGGTAACTGAACAACAGCAGTAGCGAATTGCGATAGCTACCCAAGGACAATTTGATAATCCTTTATTTTTAAAGGAAAGAAAGTATCGCTTGACTGCTTCGAACTTTGGCAGTGCCTTGAAACGAAAATTACATACATCCTGCTGTAATTTATTTAAAAAAATGTTATATTCTAAATCACTTAGCACACCTGCAATAGAGTATAGAAAGCGATTTGAAGATGTTTGCAGAAGAAGGTTCGAAGAGGAAACTGGGTTGCTTGTGAATATGATAGGACTATTTCTTGATGTCGAACATGGTTTTTTGGGTGCTTCTCCTGACGGTATAGTAATGTATAACTAATATAATATATTACACATTGTTTTCATCTTAGGACTCATTGGAGAAGATGAATTGATAGAAATAAAGTGTGCATACAGTTTACATTTAAAAAATCAAGACATTCACGATGCTATACGAAATAACAAGCAATTTTATTTAAAATATAATGATGTGGGGGCAGGCAGTATTAAAAACTCATCATAATTATTACTATCAGGTAGCTATTACATCAACATAATTTTATATTATATTGAACAGATATAATTGAAATATAAATATCTCAAACATTAAATATTAAGTGAGTAACGAATTGCAGGTGCAGGGGTTGTTGAATGTGACACGTAGAAGAAGCTGCTATTTTGTAGTTTATGTGGATGATGAAAAGCCACTATTTATTCAAAAAATTGATAGAGATGAGAATTTGTGGAAGACCATCATGTTACCGGGACTAAAAACGTTTTATATGGACTGTTTCCTTCCAGAAGTACTCCAACACTCTATCCATCGAGGAATTGAATGTGATCACAAACCCCCTGTACGTGTGTAACTCTTCTGTATACTTTTATTTGTGTTTATAAATTTGGATTGCTTTTGAAATTTCGCTTCAAAGCTGTAAAAAACTACAATTTCAAAGACTTGTGTGTACTTTTGTTAAGCTTCCGAAGAACAAATACAACTTATAATTTTTAAAAAATGTTTATTATTTTACTATAATTTCTCAATAAAGTGGTATAATGCTAAATTTTTGTTAATATAGTTGCTGATTATATATCCTCGATATTTAATTAAACAAGGAAGCATTTTTTTTCTATATACATATTTCGGCGCGCCAAATTGAATACCTAACAGCGCCCTCTTACAGGGAGAGGACAAACTTTTACTAGTCACGTAAAACACGTATTTGCATATGTAGTGGTAATAAAATGGAGGATGACAAACGGACTAATACCTTCGACACACGGATCGTTGTAATGGCCATTAACCCTAAATTGCCAATTTATTTTTTCATGTGTCACATTGCCATGATTGTAATGGCCATAAATATCACCATTTCAACTTATGGCCATTGGAAATGGCGATGGTGTTTAAAACAGGCCATCGCCGGTAGTCGTTTAAAATCGCCAGTGAATTTAAAAATACCGCGTTTGTAAATCACAGTTCACATTTGACAGTTCTCAGTTGTAACTAAAGTGAGGTTAACGGGTAACAAAAATCACTTTAAAAATGAATTTTATACAGGCAATAAAATTATATTCTTACATTCTGACATTATTGAAAACATATTATACGTTAGATCAATTTGTTTTAACAAACAGAAATAAAATATTACAACGTAAGAAAAATATTCAGTTTGTGTTGCGGATTAGAAGAAAAAGAAATTTAACGATTAATAGAAGAATATGGAAAATTGCAGGTAAATGTTTATCAAAAATATAGAGAATGTATAAGTAAACATTTTCAGGAAAGATCAAGTAAGTTTTGGGAAGATGAAGTACCCACATATGACGATCAAATGTTTAAAGAACATTTTCGAATGCACCGAGCTGCCTTTAATAAATTAGTACAGGATTTGTATTATTTAGAAGCACAAGATACAAATATGAGATGTGCTGTTCCTCTTCGAAAAGGATTGCTGTTGCCTTGTATGCTCTTTCCAGTTCAGCAGAGTTTCGAACAGTTGCTAGTCTTTTTGGCATTGGAAGGACTACAGTAGGTGTAATTGTAAGAGACTTCTGTGAGGCAGTTTGTTTCTCTCTGCAAAAGAAGTATCTAAACACATATCCATTAACCCAAGAAAAATTAAAAGAAATAGTTAATGGTTTTGAGCAAATGGGCTTTCCTCAATGTGTGGGTGCAATAGGTATGTAATTACATTCACCAATTATAAAATACACTAATACTAATCAGTACATCAATTGCTGTAGATGGATGCCATATAGAAGTCAATTGTCCTAAAGACCAGGCTGTTCATTATTATAACTACAAAGGCTGGCACTCCATTGTTTTGTTAGCAGTTGCAGATTCTAAGTAAATTATGTTTTTTATTTTGTTGATAGTGTTTATGAATTGCTAAATATTGTAGGTGCAATTTTACATATATAAATGTTGGATCACCTGGCAGAAATAATGATGCCTATATTTTTCAACACTCTGCTATAAAGGAGGAACATTCTCGTAACCCAATTTATGGCAATAATTCTCGTAATATAGGAAATACATTGGTACCAGTTTTACTTATTGGTGATTCAGCTTTTCCACTCTCAGAATACTTGATGAAACCTTTTCCTTACATCATTAATCAGCCGCAAAATGAAAAAAACATTTAATTATCATCTATCAAAGTGTAGGCGTGTAGTAGAGAATGCGTTTGGCCAATTGAAAACAAGATTTAGAAGGATTTCAAAAGGGTTGGAGGTGGACATTAAGAATGCATCACTATACATTAAAGCAACCTGTGTTTTACATAATTTTTGCAATGACAACAAAGATGAAATTTTAGATAGTTGGTTAACAAATGGAAACTTAAGTCAACAACCAACTTTTACTACAAATGCAGGAAATAGTATTTCATCAGGTGTAAATATTCGAAATGCAATTACTGCTTATTTAGGTAAGTATTTTTATCTGATAATTATAAAAATTTTACATGTCCTTAGAAGGTTATTTATTTGATTCATTTTTAAAGAAATCTAACAATGCATTTGTTGTAACTCCTAGTACTTTTAAAACTTCAATTTGCTGTTCTCTTAACTTCCTATTTTCTGTGGCTTCTTTTTCACATAGATCATTGGACCTTTTGATTTCTTTTAGGAGTTCCTTGTCAATATCATCTTGCATTTTTCTCTTTAATGCTTTTTTTGTTCTAGTTGCTACTGGTAATGTGGGTGTTGTCGAAGTTGAACATGATGCTGCTGCAGATGAACATGATGCCGCTGCAGATGAACATGATCCTGCTGCAGATGAACATGAAGGTGTTGATAACTTTGAACCTGTAGATCCAGATTCAATAGTCTCCTAATAAATAATTTTTTATAAATACTGCAAAATTATGTTTTTAAGAATTAATGATTTAGTATATACACACCACAAGTTCGTTATTATTTTCCTCTTCATATTCTGAGTCATCTGGCTCCACATATAATAATACATCTCCTATAATAATAAAACAAGAAAACAGTTAATAATTCCAATTTTATTTTAACTTACCATTATCTGGATTAAAATGCTCCTTCATAAATGATAAATCTAAACTTTCAGTAATTAAAGAGAAATCATTGCATGGGAATGTCCCTAAAATGGAATGAATTTTTTCAAAGTGAACCCATGTCGACCTACTACCTCCAGATGGACCCATTCCTTTTTTTTTTCACTTCTATAATAATAAAAATAAAATCCTACTTATGATATACTATATCTTAATTATCATACCTGTATCTCTGGGTTAAGTTACAAATTTTATTTTTAATATCATTTCCATCCACATTAGTATTGACATTACTATAAGTTGTACTGCTTTTTAAAAGTTCTGCTATTTCATTATACACATGGGCATTGCGTTTTTGTTTTCGCAAATCATTTAACTTTGAATGCCAAATATCTAATAAAACCAATTCTAATTCTAAGGACCACTTAACTCTTATTTTCTTACTCATTTTAATTGTAAACCACATGTAAACATAACTTTGTGACATAACATAACCGCAAATGCCGCAAACTGACAGCAACGGCCGAGTGAAGATTGCATTATATTACGCTAGATGGCACGCTCTAGATTTATATCGTGTGCCACTGTTATTTCTAAATTGCCAATTTATCTAATGGCCATTACCGGTAATGGCCATTACAACGATCCGTGTGTCGAAGGTATAATGAATTAATGAATTCCTAGGTTATACGATGCCCATTTTAGATTTTCAGTTTATAGTAATGTTCTACAAACTTTTTCATATGGATTGAAACCCTTCATTGCATATTCTCAAATTTCCAGGATATTACGCTATCCTTCTGATAAATATTTCTTTAGTCCAAATATGGAAATATTGCGAGTCAATCAATATAAAAATGTACATTAATCACTTTCTAATTTATGAGAAACTCATGAATGAAAAATTGTTACCGACTGAGGGAAATCTGTAACAATCGTGCCCACCCTTAACCTGTGTCCTCCTGCACACTTGTTTCCCGCGCTCCAGCCATGCGGTCTTTTGTTAGTGATTTTTCACCGCTATTTTAATTGTTTTAACTACCTTCATAATTTATTGTGTTTTAACGTGTGATGTATTGTTGTATAAAGTTTTCTGGTATGACTACTAATTTGGATGATACATATTAAGAAATTATTCTCTTTGACAGCTAGTTTCCTATTCTATTCGTAAGTTTTTTTTTCTGATTACTAATTGTATGTTCTATACCTACTTCTTGTCTTGTAGATTACTTTCTGAAGAATTTAAATAAAATTCGAAAGATTAAGGTTAAGATAAATGAGTCTTATTTTCTTTTAAAGGATTTTTCCATTGGCTGCTAACCCCATTAATACTACGTCCACCTCTACGTTTAGCTAACGTTGTGACAGCCGTTACTTCTTGTGACAGCCGTTACTTCCCCTCTAACATTGCTACATTATAATTCTTATTCTTATCGCGTTAGAATGATAAGAAATGGTGAGGTAGTAGAAATTCTTATCTGCTTTAAAACATTTTTATCAATTCATAGTATAACAAAGATGAAATTAGAATACCTACAATGCTCTTTGAGGACCATAGGTTCAGCTCTTCGTGATCTTCGAGGTAAGCATTCTAATCGTCCACGAATATATTTCCACATATTTCGTCATTTAAGGGTCGCAAAAGTCACTATAGCCTAACGAAACCATACCGCTTGTATTTAAGTGATCTTAACATACCGAAAATGTATAAAATGTATATAGAAAAATGTCCAAACCATGTAGTATCATATGAATCATATAGAACTATATTTAGTTCAAAATTTAATATCTCGTTCGGTTATCCAAGGAAAGATACTTGCAGTGCTTGCGATGAATATGAACCGCGAAAAAGGAACCTACAATTACAACTACGTAATTCATCAACACAAGATTATATTCAAAGCAGTTTGCGAACGCTAGACACCGAAAACATTCTGCACAAGAAGAAAGCTCAGGTTTTTTATGATCGAAAATATTGTCAAAAGTATAACTGTAAAAAAGATAATACAACTGAAGCTATCTGCATTGATTTTCAAAAAATTCTTCCTGTACCAAATATAACCACCAACGATGTTTATTATAAACGACAGTTATCTGTCTTTCTGTTCAATATTCACATTCTTGCAAGTGATGACTAGGTATTTTATGTATATCCACAAACGATAGGCAAAAAAGTGATAGCCATAAGTCACGATGGGGTTTGAATAGTTAATAACTGTTTTTGTATTAATTTTTTCTTTTATTTTTTTTTTTTTTGCAGGAGTCGTAGGCCACATTAAGAAGTTTCGTAATGGAAAAGTTTACTACAGCCCAGCGAACGAAAATCATAGAGATATACATATTTTGGAAATAACCAGTCAATTATTCAGACGCAGCGTGGATATCGTCGTCATTTTAGGGTGCGAGAAGCTCCTTCGGAGTCAATGATTTGTCGGCTAGTCCAACGTTTTCGCCAACAGGGAGCCGTAAGTGACCTTCCACGTATTGGTAGACCACGCAGTGGAAGGACAGAAGCAAACATTGAGCGAGTGCGAGAAAGCGTGGGAGAAGAACCAAGAACGTCGACTCGCAGAAGATCAGGTCAATTGGGGATCGCTCGCACGACACTACGACGCATTTTGCATGGACTCCATCTCTTCCCGTACAAAATCCAATTGGTGCAGGCGTTAAAACCTGCTGATTATGAGCAAAGAGTAGCTTATGCGATTCGATTTCAACAATTAGCTAGGGAAGTGGACGGATTTGTTCACCATCATGTCCGATGAGGCACACTTCCTTCTGAATGGTTTTGTTAACAAACAAAACTGGAGTAACGAGAACCCAAGGGTTATACACCAGCGTGAATTGTACTCTGAAAAATGCACGGTTTGGTTTGACGTCACCTCAGAGGGAATCATTGGTCCGGTTTTCTTCGAAAATGCACATGGTGATGCGATTACAGTCGATGGACAACGATATCGGAACATGCTTGAAACCTGGGTACGTCCTTTTGCCGAAAATAGATCTGATATGTGGTTTCAGCAGGACGGAGCCACTTGCCATACTGCTGAAGCCACAATGCAGCTTTTAAGGGAACTTTTCGTGGCACGAATAATTTCGAGGAGATCTGACATCAACTGGCCTCCACGGTCCCCGGACTTAACAGCTCTGGACTTCTTTTTGTGGGGTTTTTTGAAGGAGAGAGTGTATGTGAATAAACCGCTGAATATCCAGGCCCTGAAGGAGAATATCAGACCAGAAATTAGAGGGCTGCAACCTGCAACACTAACAAAAGTCCTGGAGCACGCCGTAGAAAGGGCTCGTCTCTGCGAAGCTAACAATGGACGTCATCTGAAGGACATCACCTTTCATACATAATGGAAACATATTTCCAATTCTTTAACTTTATTGTACCAAAAAATTAATAAAACTAATTAACAAACAAGTGCGTTATGATTAGTTTAAACCCCATCGTGACTTATGGCCCACCCTGTACCTTACAAGAGAAATAAAACATCTACAGGTTTTCTGTGATTCTTGCGGAGAATAAAACAATAACTATAACGTAATTAAGTACATGCACTACATCGTTCATATAAAAAAGATACTAACCTCGTTTAAAATAACGTTCCCCATACGGGGTCATTCTTATCTAGAATGCAATCGGAATATGGCACTCGTCAATCAAAAATATCCAGCTAAACTTTCATGAGTGGGTAGAGGAGATTGCAAAATCTAGGAGTAAACCACAATCATTTGGTACAGAAAATGTTGAGCATTCTCAAGAAATGATAAGAGACTGGAATACTTTTTGCATGCAATGTCCTTACAACAAGAAATGTCCTATGCTAACACAACCAATTAAGGAAATAGAAACAACTATTCTCCATCCACGTCTAGTTAGCCATAGATCCTCTTACAATGGAACATGGGAACACATTAACATCCTTCCACCAAAGAGTCAAAGAAATGAGTCAGTCCTTTTACAAAACGAATTTCTGTATCCTGACAGAAAGTACTTAGGTAGTTAGTATAATTTAAAATCTATTTTTAAAAAGTAAAATAAAACGTTTTATTAGACCTGATCCCGATTGGTAAAAAAAAAAATTCAAAAAAACCTTCAAGAATTAAAGAAACACTGCCGTTGCGACGCCGGAAGTATTATGATGATACGGTAAGTCATCAGATACAGTTGTTGATAGTGATTAAAAACTGACAAAACCAATGTCATAAGTTCGCCTTGCTACATCGTACAGCGATTTAATGTGGACATTCCCCCTTTTTTCAAATAAAATACGTAGTTACTTTACAGTCTTTTGTTTATTTTTGTGAAATATTATAGCAATATAAAACCATACTTGCAAATTGTTTTATTAACATTTAAACCAGAAGATATACACAACATAAGTTACAATGAATTAGTCTCAAAGTATAGAAAGAGTTTCAAACTTTTAATACCGTTTTACTCAAAACTAAAAATATGTGACATTCCCCTTTCTGTCGCTGTGACATTTATGAATGTGACCCTTATACCATCGCGTATGGTCTTCCGCTCCCCTCTGCTGAGGGGCACTCCTCTTCCAGCTCCACTTCCAGTTGGATGTCCTGCTGGCGGTCCTGGTGTAGTTCTTGATGTTCCTCGGAGTCTTCTAATGGGCTCCTACGCTGTCCTGGTACCTGTAATCACACAGAAAAAGGTGTTAGTATTCGGGTGTGTATAATTACACCGGTTCACGCTAGCCGGAGTGTTTCCGTGGTGGTCCGGTGTTTAGTTCTCCCCATGAACTTTTGCGCCTTAGCGTTACTCATCGATGGGTTGCTGCTAGCCAGGGTCTTCCTGAAGAAATCTCGGTTGAGTTTTCTCAGGAAGTCTGACAGGTCTGGGACGTGCGCTTCTGTGAGTCGTCGGAGGACTACCAGCGAGGTGCGTCTAGGAAGGCGGAATACAATTCGCATTACACGATTTTGTACTCGCGCCAGGTTGGTAAAATAGGTAGGAGCTGCCGTCGCCCAAGCTGGGCTGGCATAGGATTGGGCGGATGTGTGTTTTATACAGCATCGCGCCCATTTTTGGAGAGAGTTTGTGGTTACCTAGGAGAGGGAACAGCTGGCACATCCGTCCGACGGCTCTGTTCCTGGCTCTACCTAGATGCTCCGAGAAGGTCAGTTTCCTGTCCAGGAGCACTCCCAAGTACTCGATCTTCCCACTCCAGTCAATCTCCGTCCTGGAGACGGTGATTTTCCTGGGCGGGGACGTCTCCCCCGAGTAAACGCAATCGCTTGCGTCTTCCTCGGGTTAATAGAGAGGCCACATGTTTCGAAGAACCCTTCTATCCGTTGCAACTGTGCCTGAGCAAGCTGGACGGCGATTTCGGGGTTCGTCGATGTGGCCACCACAGCGGTGTCATCGGCGTAAATCGCGTTGAGCACTCGGTGGTCTGTTGGCTTGGGAATGTCCGCGACGTAGATACTGAACAACGTCGGGCCTAGTGCCGAGCCTTGCGGAACTCCAGAGCGCATCTGTCTTTCCGAAGATACCGTACCATTCACGATGGTATGGAATCTTCGGTTGTCCAGATATGATCTGATGGTCTTCAGGATACGCGGCTGGAAGCCAGCCCCTTAATTTTCGACAGCAAGCCCTCATGGCGGATCTTGTCAAACGCCTTTTCCAGGTCCAGGGAAACCATTACGGTCGTCTGGTTCCTGTTAAAGGCAGTAGTGACGTGATCCGTGATCCTAAAGAGCTGCAGCGCTGTCGAATGTGCAGGTCGGAAACCGAATTGGTCGTTATCCATGAGTTGGTTATCTTCCAAATGATCGCAGATCCGGCCGAGGAGCAATGTCTCTAGGACTTTGCTCATCGTGCGCAGCAGCGATATAGATCGATAACTCTCAGGAGAGCAAGCGTCCTTTTTAGGTTTTCGGGCGGGAATTATCCTAGCGGATTTCCACACGGCAGGGTAATGTGTCAACCGGAGTGTCGCATTAAAGATAGCCGTCAAGTTGACGAGCAACTTGAGCGGCATATTCTTCAGCGCTCCATTGGGGATACCGTCCTCACCGGGGGCTTTCCTGTTAGGTATTCTTTTAATCACCTGGAGAACGTCCTTTGGAGAAACAACGATAGGTGGACCGGAGTCCATATCGTCGATCTCGTTCAAAGTGCTCCGGAATTCTCTCTCCTGCTCGGGATCGTTACGTCCGTTCGGCGTAAAGTGTCCTGCGAAGGTATCGGCCATTGCTTCCGCCTTCTCCCTGTCGGTGAGGCATCTGATTTGACCATGCTTGATCTCGGGCATGGACGGTCGGTTTCTTTTCAGTATCCGAGGCACCCTATGCGGATCTTCGGATTGGCTTCGTTCGATGAAATCTCCCCATTGTCTGATTCGGTACGCTTCGATGTCTCTTTCGATCTCTCTCCTAAGATGGTTGTATTCCATCTTCGGTGGAGGGTATCTGGTGCGCTGGAAATCCTTCCGGAGACGGTTAAGCACCTTGATCTTATCCACTATATCCCTTGGGAGGATTTCCTCCTCGGGATGTCGTGGCTGGATTTCCGATTTCGTCAGAGCTTCCTGTATCTGCCGAGTGGTCTGGCAGACGGCCTCTTCTAGGTCATTCTCTGTCTCAATACCGGGATTAGCTGCAATCGTTTCCGATATTAGCCTTCTGTACAGGTCCCATTGTGTTTCCTGGTACCTGTACCCGACTTCAGCGTCGTCTCAGTGATCACTGGGTAGTGATCTGAGGTTAACTCCTGTTCCGTTCTACACCTCAGAGGGAACATCCAGTTCTTGAGAACAGTAATGTCCAGCATGTCCGGGTCGTAAAGCCCTGTGGTGCTATGGTGAGTAGGTTCTGTAGGAGCGGCGACATCGAAGTCGACATCCACATCATTCACGTTGTTCAATCTGGAGTTCCAGGAGCAATGTTTGCTATTGAAATCTCCCGAGATGAACGCGTGATCGGCTGGTTCTGCGCCTCCTCTGGTGGGCCTGTTAGTTCGATAGACGTCGTAGTTCGATATCCTGAACGGTTTCTCGGGCTTCAGCCAGGTTTCACAGATCAGGGCGATGTCTATGCGGTGAACTTGTAAGAATCGAGTGAGCTCGATCTTCTTGTTCTGGATTCCTTGCGCGTTCCAGGTAGCGATTCTGAGACCTCTAGGCGTCGAGCAGTTCATGGTCCGAAGATTTCTTCCGCCAGTTGCATTAGAGCTTGCAATTTCTCTAATGGGCACTTCAGTTTGTTCAGTTCGCGCATCCCGATAGCAGCCTTACGGGCGGCTTCCTGAACAAACTTCAAGCAGGAGATTGACACCTCGGTGTCTTCCCCTGAGACAGGGCTTTTCAGCGCTGGGCGCTTTTCGGCCTTTTTCAGGGAGGCGCGCTGACGGGTTTGGCAGCTTTCTGCGTAGCCTTCGCCTTAGCCTCCGTGTTCTTTGGAGAAGCTTTCTCCTTCTTCTTGGGAGAAGAGGGACTCTGCTTCGCCGCCGACGGGTTCTGCTTCGGCTTGGCGGCAGATACCTGCACTGTCTCTTTCGCCTCCTTGCGGGGGCTGGCGGGCGCCTGCTGCGTTTCCCCGGTGGGTTTTGCCATTGTCTGTTTGGTTCCAGACGGCTGTCCCTTTGCTACCGCTGAGTAGCTCAGCCCGGGTACTACCGGCTTCGACATTTTCTTCACTCCAGAGAGTGCAGAAGTTGTCGGAACCTTCTCCGCTTGCTTCGGCGCTGCAGGCCTAACGGTCTGTCTCGTTGAAGACGCGGTCTTCGGGTTCACCAGCTTTTTGTACACGGGGCATCCCCGGTACGACGCTGGGTGGTTGCCGGCGCAGTTGGCGCACTTTCTCTCACCGTTCTTCGCTCGGCATTCGCTCACGAAGTGATCGCCGCTGCACCTGCAACAGCTCACCTTCAGCCTGCAACAAGCCGAAGAGTGGCCAAAACGTTGGCAGCGATGACACTGCGGCGGGCCATTGCGACTCTTGAACGGGCTTATGGTGATCCTCATGCCACAGATTTCCGTCACCTTGTAGGCAGCTTCTATCTGTGAGCGAGGTACACTCACCAAAAATACCGAGCTCGCTTCCTTCGACCGCTTTTTAAGGTTCGTCACTTCTTTCGTCGCGACGCCTTGTCTACCAAGGTCTCCAGAGATGTCCTCCTTGGCCATTTTAGGCGGCAGGTACTTCACAATCACCTTAACAGGGCGGCTGCTCTGCTCGGTGAAGGTATGAAACTGTACACCTTCTCTAGCCAGTTTAGACGTTACCACTTCCCATTCAGGCGCACTTTTGATCTTTACGACCAAGTGATCAGCCTTGAATTGGAATTCGGGCTTCTCAACACACGCGGACTTGATGTCCGCGATAGTTTTTACAAAGTCTACGTCGTAGACGTAGACTTTTGGTACGCTGCGCTTCTGCGCCGGCACAGCCGTCGACCTATTGCCGTTGTTAGACGGCACGTCGTTCGCTGGCGCCGTTGCTTTCCGCGCCTTTGACTTATAGACCTCCTTCGACGGTCCAACCGTGCTTGACGGCTCGTCGATCCCTTCTTTTTTAGACAGCGGCGTTGCCGCTTTTTGATGTCTCGGTCGTTACCGGCATCATCTTCGGAGGTGCACGGGCTGTTAGCTGCCTCGCTAATTCGCCTCTTTGTGCCCTCCGCGGTGGTCTTCAGGAAGGTGATCTCCACGGTGGTGTCCATCCTCTCCTCGGTTGCTGGCGCGTCCATCCTCGTGTGTCCTAAGAAGTACACACGCTCTGGTACTGGTAGAGGTTGCAGTCCGACCTCGCTGGCTGCTCGACGAGAAGTGTCGCTCGGTCGCAACGCACGCGCTTATGCGCTGTTATCCCCACCGCCGCCTGCGCAGTAGTAGAGGGAAAGTTATCTGTCGCTCGCTCTGTGACGCTGCTCGAATGTGTAAACACGTCCGCTCAGCACCGCTGCTCGTCGCGTATGGTCTTCCGCTCCCCTCTGCTGAGGGGCACTCCTCTTCCAGCTCCACTTCCGGTTGGATGTCCTGCTGGCGGTCCTGGTGTACTTCTTGATGTTCCTCGGAGTCTTCTAATGGGCTCCTACGCTGTCCTGGGTACCTGTAATCACACAGAAAAAGGTGTTAGTATTCGGGTATGTATCATTGCACCGGTTCACGCTAGCCGGAGTGTTTCCGTGGTGGTCCGGTGTTTAGTTCTCCCCATGAACTTTTGCGCCTTAGCGTTACTCATCGATGGGTTGCTGCTAGCCAGGGTCTTCCTGAAGAAATCTCGGTTGAGTTTTCTCAGGAAGTCTGACAGGTCTGGGACGTGCGCTTCTGTGAGTCGTCGGAGAACTACCAGCGAGGTGCGTCTAGGAAGGCGGAATACAATTCGCATTACACGATTTTGTACTCGCGCCAGGTTGGTAAAATAGGTAGGAGCTGCCGTCGCCCAAGCTGGGCTGGCATAGGTAAGGATTGGGCGGATGTGTGTTTTATACAGCATCGCGCCCATTTTCGGACTAAGTTTATGGTTACCTAGGAGAGGGAACAACTGGCACATCCGTCCGATGGCTCTGTTCCTGGCTCTACCTAGATGCTCCGAGAAGGTCAGTTTCCTGTCCAGGAGCACTCCCAAGTATTCGATCTTCCCGCTCCAGTCGATCTCCGTCCTTGAGACGGAGATTTTCCTGGGCGGGGGACGTCTTCCCCGAGTAAACGCAATCGCTTGCGTCTTCCTCGGGTTAATAGAGAGGCCACATGTTTCGAAGAACCCTTCTATCCGTTGCAACTGTGCCTGAGCAAGCTGGACGGCAATTTCGGGGTTCCTCGATGTGGCCACCACAGCGGTGTCATCGGCGTAAATCGCGTTGAGCACTCGGTGGTCTGTTGGCTTGGGAATGTCCGCGACGTAGATACTGAACAACGTCGGGCCTAGTGCCGAGCCTTGCGGAACTCCAGAGCGCATCTGTCTTTCCGAGGATACCGTACCATTCACGATGGTATGGAATCTTCGGTTGTCCAGATATGATCTGATGGTCTTCAGGATACGCGGCTGGAAGCCGGCCCCCTTCATTTTCGACAGCAAGCCCTCATGGCGGATCCTGTCAAACGCCTTTTCCAGGTCCAGGGAAACCATTACGGTCGTCTGGTTCCTGTTAAAGGCAGTAGTGACGTGATCCGTGATCCTAAAGAGCTGCAGCGCTGTCGAATGTGCAGGTCGGAAACCGAACTGGTCGTTATCCATGAGCTGGTTATCTTCCAAGTGATCGCAGATCCGACCGAGGAGCAAGGTCTCTAGGACTTTGCTCATCGTGCGCAGCAGCGATATAGGTCGATAACTCTCAGGAGAGTGAGCGTCCTTTTTAGGTTTTCGGGCGGGAATTATCCTAGCGGATTTCCACACGGCAGGGTAATGTGTCAACCGGAGTGTCGCATTAAAGATAGCCGTCAAGTTGACGAGCAACTTGAGCGGCATATTCTTCAGCGCTCCATTGGGGACACCGTCCTCACCGGGGGCCTTCCTGTTAGGTATTCTTTTAATCACCTGGAGAACCTCCTTTGGAGAAACAACGATAGGTGGACCGGGGTCCATATCGTCGATCTCGTTCAAAGTGCTCCGGAATTCTCTCTCCTGCTCGGGATCGTTACGTCCGTTCGGCGTAAAGTGTCCTGCGAAGGTATCGGCCATTGCTTCCGCCTTCTCCCTGTCGGTGAGGCATCTGATTTGACCATGCTTGATCTCGGGCATGGGCGGTCGGTTTCTTTTCAGTATCCGAGGCACCCTATGCGGATCTTCGGATTGGCTTCGTTCGATGAAATCTCCCCATCGTCTGATTCGGTACGCTTCGATGTCTCTTTCGATCTCTCTCCTCAGATGGTTGTATTCCATCTTCGTTGGAGGGTATCTGGTGCGCTGGAAATCCTTCCGGAGACGGTTACGCACCTTGATCTTATCCACTACATCCCTTGGGAGGATTTCCTCCTCGGGATGTCGTGGCTGGATTTCCGATTTCGTCAGAGCTTCCTGTATCTGCCGAGTGGTCTGGCAGACGGCCTCTTCTAGGTCATTCTCTGTCTCAATACCGGGATTAGCTGCAATCGTTTCCGATATTAGCCTTCTGTACAGGTCCCAGTTGTGTTTCCTGGTACCTGTACCCGACTTCAGCGTAGGCAGGTTCAGGGTCGTCTCAGTGATCACTGGGTAGTGATCTGAGGTTAACTCCTGTTCCGTTCTACACCTCAGAGGGAACATCCAGTTCTTAAGAACAGTAATGTCCAGCACGTCCGGGTCGTAAAGCCCTGTGGTGCTATGGTGAGTAGGTTCTGTAGGAGCGGCGACATCGAAGTCGACATCCTGGTCTAGCCACGACCGGAGGAGGGTTCCGTTCACGTTGTTCAATCTGGAGTTCCAGGAGCAATGTTTGCTATTGAAATCTCCCGAGATGAACGCGTGATCGGCTGGTTCTGCGATTCTCCTTATATCGAGGGCGTTGATTGCCTGCCTTGGCGGATTGTAGCAAGCTACAAATAGCACCAACTTGCCGGCTTTCTCAAGCGCCACGGCAGTTGCCTCCAGACTGTTGTCCGGGAGACAAAAAGCCGAGTGCCTGATGCACCTCTTTATTAGGACGGCAGTTCCGCCTCCTCTGGTGGGCCTGTCAGTTCGATAGACGTCGTAGTTCGATATCCTGAACGGTTTCTCGGGCTTAAGCCAGGTTTCACAGATCAGGGCGATGTCTATGCGGTGAACTTGTAAGAATCGAGTAAGCTCGATCTTCTTGTTCTGGATTCCTTGCGCGTTCCAGGTAGCGATTCTGAGACCTCTAGGCGTCGAGCAGTTCATGGTCCGAAGATTTCTTCCGCCAGTTGCATTAGAGCTTGCAATTTCTCTAATGGGCACTTCAGTTTGTTCAGTTCGCGCATCCCGATAGCAGCCCTACGGGCGGCTTCCTGAACAAACTTCAAGCAGGAGATTGACTCCTGCATTGACACCTCGGTGTCTTCCCCTGAGACAGGGCTTTTCAGCGCTGGGCGCTTTTCGGCCTTTTTCAGGGGAGGCGCGCTGACGGGTTTGGCAGCTTTCTGCGTAGCCTTCGCCTTAGCCTCCGTGTTCTTTGGAGAAGCTTTCTCCTTCTTCTTGGGAGAAGAGGGAGTCTGCTTCGCCGCCGACGGGTTCTGCTTCGGCTTGGCGGCAGATACCTGCACCGTCTCTTTCGCCTCCTTGCGGGGCTGGCGGGCGCCTGCTGCGTTTCCCCGGCGGGTTTTGCCATTGTCTGTTTGGTTCCAGACGGCTGTCCCTTTGCTACCGCTGAGTAGCTCAGCCCGGGTACTACCGGCTTCGACATTTTCTTCACTCCAGGGAGTGCAGAAGTTGTCGGAACCTTCTCCGCTTGCTTCGGCGCTGCAGGCCTAACGGTCTGTCTCGTTGAAGACGCGGTCTTCGGGTTCACCAGCTTTTTGTACACGGGGCATCCCCGGTACGACGCTGGGTGGTTGCCGGCGCAGTTGGCGCACTTTCTCTCACCGTTCTTCGCTCGACATTCGCTCACGAAGTGATCGCCGCTGCACCTGCAACAGCTCACCTTCAGCCTGCAACAAGCCGAAGAGTGGCCGAAACGTTGGCAGCGATGACACTGCGGCGGGCCATTGCGACTCTTGAACGGGCTTATGGTGACCCTCATGCCACAGATTTCAGTCACCTTGTAGGCAGCTTCTATCTGTGAGCGAGGTACACTCACCAAAAATACCGAGCTCGCTTCCTTCGACCGCTTTTTAAGGTTCGTCACTTCTTTCGTCGCGACGCCTTGTCTAGCAAGGTCTCCAGAGATGTCCTCCTTGGCCATTTTAGGCGGCAGGTACTTCACAATCACCTTAACAGGGCGGCTGCTCTGCTCGGTGAGGGTGTGAAACTGTACACCTTCTCTAGCCAGTTTAGACGTTACCGCTTCCCATTCAGGCGCACTTTTGATCTTTACGACCAAGTGATCAGCCTTGAATTGGAATTCGGGCTTCTCAACACACGCGGACTTGATGTCCGCGATAGTTTTTACGAAGTCTACGTCGTAAACGTAGACTTTCGGTACGCTGCGCTTCTGCGCCGGCACAGCCGTCGACTTATTGCCGTTGTTAGACGGCACGTCGTTCGCTGGCGCCGTTGCTTTCCGCGCCTTTGACTTATAGGCCTCCTTCGACGGTCCAGCCGTGCTTGACGGCTCGTCGATCGGGGTCTCATCGCTGGGAGTCGATCCCTTCTTTTTTGGACAGCGGCGTTGCCGCTTTTTGATGTCTCGGTCGTTACCGGCATCATCTTCGGAGGTGCACGGGCTGTTAGCTGCCTCGCTAATTCGCCTCTTTGTGCCCTCCGCGGTGGTCTTCGGGAAGGTGATCTCCACGGTGGTGTCCATCCTCTCCTCGGTTGCTGGCGCGTCCATCCTCGTGTGTCCTAAGAAGGACACACGCTCTGGTACTGGTAGAGGTTGCAGTCCGACCTCGCTGGCTGCTCGACGAGAAGTGTCGCTCGGTCGCGACGCACCCGCTTATGCGCTGTTATCCCCACCACCGCCTGCGCAGTAGTAGGGGGGAAAGTTGTCTGTCGCTCGCTCTGTGACGCTGCTCGAATGTGTAAACACGTCCGCTCAGCACCGCTGCTCGCTGTAGACTCTACCGCTGCTCGCTGTAGAATTCGACCCTTATACTCTAAAAGGCTTCATTTATATATGGCACAAATTACAGCAGTGTGGGCAAGTTCTTTCCTTAAGAAACTTTAAACGAGACCCACTGGAGAACTACTCCGACCAAATAAAAAGCCATAGTGTAAGGAATATCAAAACAATCCTTCCTGTCAAGCGTTCGCTGCCTCATTTAAATCACTTTTAATATCCTCCTGAGACCTGACGTCCATGTCAATAGACATCTACGTTTTATTTTTATGTTTTCAGAAACCACAATTTCAGCGCCAAGTTCCACGGTCTACCGTCATGGACATTAGAAACAGCAAGGCCATGGCACGGTAGTTAATTCGAAGGGCTCATAACCTGATTTGTTGGCGAAAATTGATAGTGATAAAATGACCGACCTTCGCAAACCGAAAATCGACTAATAAATCTAATACTATTAGACATTTCATACAAGTTTTTGCTTAGATTAGATACTTAGGGTATGGATAAGGTACCTACTTCTTCTTCTAACGCAATTTCAGAGATACGTCTAGCAAGGAGGCAGACCGACATGTAAAAAAAGTATCAACATTCTGCGCGGATTGGGTAGGGAAATCAGCATCATATATTTAGCAGCATTACTTTCGACCTAAAACAGTTGCGTGTTCTGTTAGATACAGTTTACTACCTTTAAGCTTAATTCATACATATAGGGTCGTACATGGACTGTGTTGTGTTATTCTAAATCGCAAAAACGACTTTTCCATGTCAATTATAGAAAAGCGACTGCTTCTCATTCACGTACTGTGCACCGACTAGACTACGATCATGTCGTCTTCGATCACTTTGAGGAGCAACTTTCGACAGCTCGGTACGAACACAGTCGATACACGACACTATAGGTGTAAATTGCAACAAAGCATCAAAGGTCGCCTTAGAATCGTTGTAGGACTGGCGCTAACATAATCAGGAATATACGTGATAGCTTCGTCTTCTATGGGTATTGTTGCTAGATGTAGAAAAAAATATATCTAGTGATAGTATATACCGAACCTTGTTTAGATCGATTATAAAAATGAACGAAGAAAATCTCACTGTAATGGTTGAAGAAAATTAATGCCTACATAATCTACAAATAGAGACTACGACAACAATGCAGTAAAGGAGAGCATATGGAAAAATATAACGGAAAAATTCAAACAAAGTATGGATGAATGCAAGTCAAAATTGACATTACTAAGGAACTACTACAGAAGAGCCATTCAATTAAGAAATATAGGTAGCGGACAAACTGCTAAAAAAATAAAACAATAGGGGTATGAAGAGCAAATGGCGTTCTTTAAGCTCTACATTAAAAAGAGACTAAGGACAACGGAGTGTGGAAATATTAAGTTTTCATCAGTAGTTTCAGGCCCTGCTAAAAAGAAACAAATAGCAAGTGAAGGATTTGCTGAAACTCTAACACATTTTATACAAACTAAAACAAAGGCTGCAGAAGAAAGGTCTGTTAAAACAATATTAAAAGCATTTGAAGATATATCTGCCACAATGTCAAACTTCCCTCCTCTAGAACAGGCAGAATTAAAAAAGGAGATTTTTAATTTAGGTTGTAACAAACCCGTACCGCGTTAGTACCAATGCGCGCCGAACCACCCTCTACGTTAGCGCCCCCGTCGCCAGCGACCCGGCTTCACCCACGCACCCCCACTGCCGAACATCCCCGAGCCCTCACGGACCACGGGTTAGGGACTACATAAGGAGGCTACCCTGGCCGTAACAGACAGTCTGACCGCAAGCGATTGCGTTTACTCGGGGGAGACGTCCCCCGCCCAGGAAAATCACCGTATCCAGGACGGAGATTGACTGGAGTGGGAAGATCGAGTACTTGGGAGTGCTCCTGGACAGGAAACTGACCTTCTCGGAGCATCTAGGTAGAGCCAGGAACAGAGCCGTCGGACGGATGTGCCAGCTGTTCCCTCTCCTAGGTAACCACAAACTCTCTCCAAAAATGGGCGCGATGCTGTATAAAACACACATCCGCCCAATCCTTACCTATGCCAGCCCAGCTTGGGCGACGGCAGCTCCTACCTATTTTACCAACCTGGCGCGAGTACAAAATCGTGTAATGCGAATTGTATTCCGCCTTCCTAGACGCACCTCGCTGGTAGTTCTCCGACGACTCACAGAAGCGCACGTCCCAGACCTGTCAGACTTCCTGAGAAAACTCAACCGAGATTTCTTCAGGAAGACGCTGGCTAGCAGCAACCCATCGATGAGTAACGCTAAGGCGCAAAAGTTCATGGGGAGAACTAAACACCGGACCACCACGGAAACACTCCGGCTAGCGTGAACCGGTGTAATTATACATACCCGAATACTAACACCTTTTTCTGTGTGATTACAGGTACCAGGACAGCGTAGGAGCCCATTAGAAGACTCCGAGGAACATCAAGAAGTACACCAGGACCGCCAGCAGGACATCCAACCGGAAGTGGAGCTGGAAGAGGAGTGCCCCTCAGCAGAGGGGAGCGGAAGACCATACGCGAACAGACAGTCTGACGCCGGACTCGCCCCTAAGGGAAACCAGGGAAGCACTGAAAGGTCTTCCCCTTGGCCAGGTGCACTGTGAGGTCTCTGCCTAAGTAACCCAAGCATAGGAAGGTGAATCCAGCCGACACGTCGCCGACGCAAGCAACGTCACGACGCATCCCGCCGACCGCTGCGTCACTTATCTTTTCAATATTAATGACTTATGCTGTATATTATTGTGTTATGTAATAAAACATTTTAAACCATACTCGTGAGTCGTTACAACTGGCGCCCAACTAAGTGGCCCGAAGCCAAGACGGGAAGAAAGTCAAGGAGCACTGTCCAGAAGGTCTCCCACTGTTGTTCAAGGAGCACTGTCCAAAAGGTCTCCCACGTTCAAGGAGCACTGTCCAAAAGGTCTCCCACGTCCAAGGAGCACTGCCAAAAGGTCTCCCACGTTCAAGGAGCACTGTCCAAAGTTCTCCCACGTCCAAGGAGCACTGCCAAAAGGTTCCCACGTTCAAGGAGCACTGTCCAAAAGGTCTCCCACGTCCAAGGAGCACTGCCAAAAGGTCTCCCACGTTCAAGGAGCACTGTCCAAAAGGTCTCCCACGTCCAAGGAGCACTGCGAAAAGGTCTCCCACGTCCAAGGAGCACTGCCAAAAGGTCTCCCACGTCCAAGGAGCACTGTCCAAAAGGTCTCCCACGTCCAAGGAGCACTGTTCAGAAGGTCTCCCACTGTTGCCCAAGGAGCACTGCCCACGAGTTCTCCCACTGGTAAGAAGCCCATCCGAAGGAAGCGTCACATGGAATACGTCGGCCTTGGCCTAGGTCTTACGTCAGTCGCCATAGCTTTCTGGTTCCTGTTCCGTCACTACTGGCAGAAACGGACCACCGAGCCCGTCGCTGAAGAAGTGGAACTTGAGGACCGCACCAACTTCGCGCAGGGAATTTTCCGCCAAGATCAAGGGATTGACGCATGTTAAGGACACGACGCACCTCATACGACATGGCCATCCAACTGTCCGAAGACCAATTCCGCGAACTGATGCGCTCCGCCCAGCCTCAACCCAGGAACAGGCATTTCACACAATGCACTGCCTGCTTCGATGGAACCCGAACCCAGGCCGCGGTCACGGAATTTCTTACCGCAATCAAGATCTTCAAATCCGTCGAAAGGGTCGCAGACGCCGACGCCCTCACCGGTTTGCCGCTCCTCCTCACCGGCGAGGCCAGTACATGGTGGAATGGCATAAAGAGTACCATCACCACCTTCCAAGACGCCACCCAAGCAATCCAGCTTGCTTTTGCCCCTCAGAGGCCTAACTTCAGGGTATTCAGTGAAATCTTCGCCTGTACCCAAACCACTGAAATGACGACTGATCAGTTCGTCACCTCTCAACGAGATCGATTCTCCCAGCTGTCGGAGGACCTGCCAGAGAAATGGCAGATTGACATGGTGTACGCCCTACTAAGGCCCCAAGATCAGGGACCGCGTACCCCGCGATGACGTCACCACCTTCCAGGACCTCCTGAAAAGGCCCGCGTCATTGAAGCCGCCAAACGAGACCACAAAGGCCTCAAACCAGCCAAGCCTGCTGCAGAGCCCACCTGAGCCAGGGTCAAATGCGATTTTTGCAAGAATTTCGGCCACCCAGTATCCCAATGCCGGAAGAAGGCCCGAGCCCAGGGACCCAAGGAGGATACGACACCCCGTCCTAGCGCCAGCACGCCAACAAATCCTATACAGTGCTACGGATGCGGCACTCCAGGGGTCATCCGCCGAAACTGCCCACAATGCTCGAAGGCCCCGGTACCCATCAGTTTCTGCTACGCGGACACTCAATCAATGGAACGACCAGCCGTGGAAATCACCATCCACGGGATGCGAGGCACCGCCTACCTCGACAGCGGAGCAAAGGCCACCCTCGCTAGCCCGGAGCTTTACCGGATCCTAGCTCAGTTCGGACACAGTTTCACAGAAAGGACCATCACCCTGATCCAGGCCGATGGGAAGAGCCGGATCACGACGGTGCGCTCAACCACCGTCCCCGTCCTGCTAAAGGGCCGCCCCCCGGAATGTCAAAGAGCTGCTGACATTCCTGCAAACGTGCAACTGGTATCGCCGTTTCATTCCCCGCTTCGCCGAGGTTGCCCGCCCGCTGACAAACCTGACGAAGAAAACAGCTGTGTGGACATGGACCACACCCGAGGAAGAAGCTTTCCGAAAGCTCAAGACCTCCCTAACCACCGCCCCAATTCTGCGACAGGCCGAACCAGGATCCCCCTACATCCTGAGGACAGATGCCAGCGCCTACGCGATCGGCGCAGTATTACTCCAGGGGGAGGGCCCCGATGAGCATCCCGTCGAATACGCGAGCCGCCTCCTGCTGCCTGCCGAGCGGAACTATTCGACCACCGAACGGGAAGCCCTGGCCATCGTCTAGGCCGTACAGAAGTTTCGAGGCTACATAGAAGAAGCCTCCACTGTGGTCATCACGGACCATCAGCCTCTCAAGTGGCTGATGTCACTCAAGTCGCCCAGCGGACGACTTGCCCGATGGTCATTGCAGTTGCAACCATACCATTTGGAAATCGGCTACGGCTCTGGAAGAGCGAACGTTGTTGCCGACACCCTGTCCAGGCCTCCAGGATCTCCGGAACCCGACCCAATACCCGTGGGACTCGTTTCCTTAGATCTCCCGCAAATTGGAGCTGAACAGCTGCGAACCGAGCAGCTCAGCGACCCCGAGTTAAGGAAGATAACCGAGGCGCTGGAATCCTCCCAACCAGAAGTTGCCTGCCGATGGACCGCCCGAGGATATCTCCTGTTCCAGGGAGTCCTTTACCAATACTCATCGGAGGATGACAACGAGGAAGCCCACGTAGTCGTCCCCGAGTGCAACCGTCACAAGATTCTCCAAGAGTTCCACGACGCCCCGGAGGCTGGACATTTTGGAGCTAAGAGGACCATCCATAAAATTACCCGCCGGTTCTACTGGCTCGGACTCCGACGAGCCGTTAAGGACTACGTCCATCAGTGCACCGCTTGCCAACGTTACAAGGCCAGCAACCGGAAACCCGAAGGCCTACTCCAGACCCCCGTCATGTACCAGAGGTTTGAATCACTGGCCATCGACCTTTTTGGACCCCTGCCAAAAGGACCCAGCAAAGAGACCTGGATCCTGATAGTCGAAGATTGTAGCTCCCGCTGGATCGAGCTATTCGCCCTGCCCCAGGCCACTGCTGAAGCCTGTGCCAAAACCCTCGTAGCCGAGGTGTTCCTGCGATTTGGGATTCCCCGCCGGATCATCTCCGACAACGGAACCCAGTTCGTCACCGGAATCATGCAGCAGATTTTCCACTGCCTAGACATAGAGCAGAAATTTACCCCCGTGTACCACCCCGCTGCCAACATGGTGGAACGCAAGAACAGGGATATGAAGACCCTATTGGGTATCCTAGTGGGTACGACTCACACGACCTGGCCCGAAAAGCTGCCCTCAATCCGGTTCGCCCTAAATACGGCCCATTGCTTAAGCACCGGACAAACCTCAGCATTCCTGACCTTTGGACGACAACCCCGGACCCCGAGTGAGATCACTCATGATTTCCGAGTCATCATCCAGAGCGAGAATTTCATCCCAGAAATCACCCCGAAGTTACTGCAAATAGCAGACACGCTGAAGGACGCCCAGGAACAACACACCCGGGAGCAAGAACGCCGGAAGGAAACCAGCGATCAGCAACGGAGTCCAGCCACCGTCTACAACCCCGGTGACCACGTTTGGGTCACCTCCCATACCCCCAGCAATGCCACTAAAGGGTATACCGCCAAACTCCGGCCACGCCGCGATGGACCCTACGTCATCCTCGCTGCCAAGGGGCCATGCAGTTATGAAGTCGCCGCCCAAGATGACCCCACGACGCCACTCGGAGTGTACCACACCTCCGCTTTGAAGCCAGTTCCTCCCGAACAACTGACAGAAACCCCAGTCGTCCCATTGCGCCGCCGAGGATGGCCCCGCACTCGAAAACCACAGGAACTCAGAACCTCGACGAGGACGCCCCACGGTTCTGAAGGGGGAGATTGTAACAAACCCGTACCGCGTTAGTACCAATGCGCGCCGTACCACCCTCTACGTTAGCGCCCCTGTCGCCAGCGACCCGGCTTCACCCACGCACCCCCACTGCCGAACATCCCCGAGCCCTCACGGACCACGGGTTAGGGACTACATAAGGAGGCTACCCTGGCCGTAACAGACAGTCTGACGCCGGACTCGCCCCTAAGGGAAACCAGGGAAGCACTGAAAGGTCTTTCCCTTGGTCAGGTGCACTGTGAGGTCTCTGCCTAGGTAACCCAAGCATAGGAAGGTGAATCCAGCCGACACGTCGCCGACGCAAGCAACGTCACGACGCATCCCGCCGACCGCTGCGTCACTTATCTTTTCAATATTAATGACTTATGTTGTATATTATTATGTTATGTAATAAAACATTTTAAACCATACTCGTGAGTCGTTACAAGGTAGTAAAAAGAAATTGAATTGTTGCATCGGAATGTAACAACTTCTAGTGGATATACCATCCCAACATATAATTTTCAAAGTACACCGACCTTACATTTAGTCCTCCTTTGATATCAATTACAACAACAGTACTATTCGACAGATGTTAATCCAGAACATTCAATGTACAATCTTTGAATTTAATTTGGTTCGGCTGCAGTAGGTAACTAAAGTTGACTTGCCATATTAATTGTTTTTCTTCAAAAAATAATGATACCTATGTTTATATTTTCGACATAATGTGCATTTATTTGTTGTAATAGTTTACAATGGACAAAGATATGTATATTTAAGTTTTAATTATTTCGAAATCATTACGATTTTTTTAAATTAAGAAGTTGTTTTATGTTATTTATTCTGATTACAATATAAATAAATGTAACTAAATTCATTCTGTATCTCGCATTTCTCTGCCTCTTCTTATGACACGCAGCTGCCAATTGACACAGCCTACTATGTTAACGTAAGTAGAGAAGCTATCTCACACATCTATAGCTTCTACGGCAAAATTACTTCCAAGATTGCCTTATCAAGGAAAGCAGCTCAGTTAGTCAACCGTTTGCAAGAGCTAGGTTATGGTTATACAGGAACTATAATGGCTAACAGATTACAAAAGCGCCCTATTATGGCTGTAAAGACAATGAAAAAGCGTGAAAGAGGAACGTATGATTAACGTAACGGCGTAACAGTTACAGCGTGGAACGACAACAGAGTCGTGCTTTGCGTTAGTTCGTGCGATTCAGTAACACCAATGGAGCAAGTGAATAGATGGGTGTCCTCTGCGAAGAGGAAATTACCTGTAAACCAGCCTAAAGTAATATCGATGTACAACAAATATATGGGCGGGGTAGACAGAATGGATGAGAATATTGATAGGTATAGAATTTCCATTAGGTCTAAAAAGTGGTGGTGGCAATTCACAATGGATGGCAAGTTCATCGACACATGAAAGTGGTAAAATTGACTATCTGCATTTAGAAGAAGCATAGTGCAAACATATTTGAGCAAATATGGTACTGCTATTGTTGTAGGTAGTAGACCCAAATCTTCCAAGCCAATAGAAAGTAGAGTACCTGCGGCAATTAGATATGATCGTGTCGATCACTGGATTATGGGCGCTTGCAAACAAAATAGATGCGCCGCCGCCGTTTGAAAAAAGAACGTAACGAAATGTTGTGAAAAATGTGGCGTTCATCTACACGAAAGCTACTTCAAAGATTTCCATACTATATAACGTTTTATAAAATGTCAAATTATATATCCCTATCGTAATAAACGATTTCATAAAATTTTACTACGATTTTCAATTCAACCTTTTACTGATCCCAGTGTTCCAAAATTGGAAAACGTCTTAAGACTCTGAAAGTCTGTTACGGGCCTGTCGCCGAGAGATGTCCTTATCTGTCTCGTATGATCGCGTTACTGATTACGGCGAGTCGATCGCCATGGGGTAGAATCTTAAATTACGAAACCGCCGATAGTATTAGTTGTCGACAGTTTGGTAGTTGGCGCTGTGGTCAATTGTAGTACTATTTGAGATCTTTATGTTAATGAAAAATTTTAATGTTGGCAATATCGATTTGTAATAGTCTGTTTACTGTTTCTGTTTATTATGACAGTTTGTAGTTGGTTTGTAGTGGTTTCAAGTGATTTGTAGAGTGTGTATTTGGTATTGATTTGTGTTGCATAGATTTTAAAAACGTTTTATATATTTTTTTGAGTTTATGTAGGCAGTTTTAATAGTGCGTCGTTCTATTATTTTTTATTATTAGTTGTACAGTTTTTTTCCTAGGTAAAAATTGATAATCTTCCACGTAACATAAAAGTAGTCGGAAACTAACGCATATTTTAAATTTGTTTATTAGGTTTATCTGAAGATCTTTGTGTTTGTGGAGGACTGGAATAGCGTAAATTTGTATATATTAGTTGTAAGAACTATTTAAAGTGTAAAATAGTTCCACCAGGTAAGTGTGTAATTTAGCTGGTTTATGAAATTGTCATATCATGGTGTATCTTGAGTCAAGATGATCAGATTAAATCCTTGTGCTGTATTTGGCTGCGACAATAGAAGTGACCCTCGTCATTCATTCCCAAATCCAGAGAAGGAGTTGGCAAAATTTAATCGATGGCTTGCTGCCTGTCAAAATCCACGATTAAATGTCCTACCCTGGGAAACTGTGTATCGGTCACATAGAATATGCCAAAGACATTTTGCGTCTGAAGATGTTAGTCGCAGTAATCGTTTATTTAAAACAGCATTTCCGAAGCTGTTTATGCCTAGTAAGTTCTTTTTTCCATAAAAATTTAAATTTCAGTGATAGCTTACAAAAGAGAGAGAATTTTCAGTTCCTTGTTATTTTATTATCTTTGTTCTGTGTATATCATACCTAATTGGTTTTAATTTATTTTAAAGGAAATTTGTTCGATACAATTTTTACAGTCCTTACGTCGTCGGTCACCCATAGCATACAATGTGCCTCTCCAAGTAAGTAGTTGCTTTTAATAAATTTTAGCAACTGTTATATATGAAAATTATTTTCATTTAAAAACGATAGGCATGCATATTTCTATTAGAATACAAGGAAGATGAACCCGTTACATTACCAGTTGCAGTAGAGGTGCCATCCAGTTCAACAATAGAAGAAAATATAAACAGCCCACTGCAGAAGCCAGACATCATGATACAAAAACGTAAAAGAAAAATAGGTGTGTTTTAGAGGTTCATCAGTTTGTAATATAAGATTTACAAAAAAAGAGTAATATAATTAATAAATGCATATTGCCTTTTAGATTACTTAGCATCAATGAATTATACCAGAGAAGAGCATTTGACTCCAAAAAAGAAAAAGATGTATCAAGACATCAAGGCTTTGAAAAAAAGACTATCATATATTCAAACAAAAAAACGGAAATGCAAGGAAAGGTTACATTTGGCTGAAGCTACTGCGAAATCATCTCTATTTCAAATGTGTGAATCACAACTGGATTCAGTTGTAACAAATTTTTTCAAGTGTCAGCTAAACAACCAGCCTAAAAAGCCGCAGGGAAGAAGATTTACGCTTGATGATAAGGTTATGTCTTTATCTCTATTAAAGGACAGTGGAAAAGCATATAAAACACTATCCAGAATGTTCTGCCTACCATCTAAAAAGACATTAACAAACTTGTTGAAGAAAATACCATTGAGACCCGGTATCAATAAAGCTTTGTTTGATAATATAAAGGCAGCAGTTCCGAATATGAAGTCTAAAGATCTGTATTGTATTCTGGCATTTGACGAAATGGCGTTAGAACGTCAATTACACTGAGACCGCAAAAAAGATTAAGTTATTGGAATGCTGCTATAAACAGCTTGAGAAACATGTGTTTCATAAAAGTGAACAATGAGACCAAAGAAGAAATACAATTGAGACCCCCCTCCCTACAAAACTGGATTTTCACTCTTGAAAATTTCATTTTACTGGCAAAAGCTATTCATAATTTAGGACACAATTTAGTGCTACGAAGAATTAATCAAGATTCACTGGAAAATTTTTTTGGAGTAGTTAGAAAGCATGGTGTACGAAATATAAACCCTTCATGTATTGCCTTTGAACGTTATTATAAAAGTTTACTTGCCACATGCTTTTATTGCGTTGAAAGAATATGAGGGCTGTAATCTAGTTTATTGTAACTTGAACTTTTATAATGTTTTGAAAGAAATTTACAATTTAGTTATGTATTTACTGCCTGTAATATATCATAGAAAAAAATTATATAAAACTATATTAATGAATGTTAAATTATATGTAACATTTAATTTTGGCAGCATTTGTATACATCACGATGAGGCCGTTAGATTTTATATTACAAAAATTTATTCAATCAAATATGAATAATTATTTTTCTGGGGCCAATCGTATATTGGCAGGAAAGGAAAGCAGAATTTGTAACAATGATGTTTTGTATACCTATTGTAAAGAGAAAAGACAAAAGCAAATACCGAAGAGGCGCAGAATATAATATTCTGACCATAAATAAACAACTTTTATATACATCTGTGATATTCGTCAAAAAACACGAACAGTAATAACAATAAGTGAACTTACAGTTATATTTTAATGTAACTATCCTATTATTCATCTAGTAAATATTTACAAAATATGTATGTTATGCCATATCACTCTGTATAATATTTGTACAGCTTCTTTATATAATTTCTTGCTGTTATTCTTACGTTGCATTTCACACGGTAACTAGTTCAAGTACTACTAAGAACTTAGATAAGGATGCGCTCATTGCATAGTTTATCTTTACTTACGAAGATCATTCGCATACAAGAAACGTTGCGAAGCGCACCTCTCATCGATAAAGCTGTAGTGTTGTTGTTGAATTTCGAATAAAGTTATTTTACCTACAAGAAAACAAATCTTCTTTTGTCGAACCCTCATCGGCCCATGACCCGGCAAAAGTGGCGCAGTCAGTAGGATTTTAGTGCACTTTTGGTTCCAAAGTGATTGGTATAATTGAAACAAGAAATCCAAGAGTTGAGATCCAGGGATCGAGCTACGAAAATCCAACGTAGGGAAAATAGCGAGTGTGGTGCCTCTACTACACAGAAGAGCGACCTTAATTTGAACAACACCCAGGGGTAGTCAAATTATTGGACAAGAAAGAAAATCAACACACATGACCTGCGGTACCGGAATACAACTCTTCTGGACCAACGGACAGCACAACATCGATGAAGGCAATAATTAGCTTGTAAGTGAACCGAAATTTAGATTTGTTGTAAATAAAACAAGATATTCCGTAACGAGCGTTTCGAGCCGTACCCTGTAGTACGCGAGGTAGTAGAAAATAATAATCTAGAATTAGTAGTATTATCGAAAATAGTATTACAAAACTTATTAATTATGGCCCATCCTTATACGAGAGGTTCTATTACATCTGCCGAAATCAATCTCTGCCCACGTTCGACGGCGACATAAGAGACCTTCCATTATTTATCAACCAAATCGAAAAATTTATTGCAAGATTTCTTGGTAGAATTAATGTAAACAATCCAATCAATGAACTTGTTTTAAATGTAGTATTAAGTAAATTATTAGGAGACGCTAAGCATTTGATTTCAAGTAGATGTGTCAATAGCTGGCAAGATATTAAAACAATCTTAACAGAAAATTACTCCGATCATAGAAATGTTAATAATTTATTTGATGATTTGTTGATGTATAGGACACAAACTAGAGATGTAAATCAGGTAGGAGAAGAAATTAAAAATCTATTAGTAATTTTAATCACTAAACAAAACTTAACAAACGATGATCAGGCAACTAAGAATGTAAAAATTAGTCAATTTAAAGAAGCGGCTAAAATAACGTATTTGCGAAATTTATCTGTAATCAATGACGACATAGGCAGTAAAGTTAGATTTAAGAATCCCAATACTTTAGAGGAGGTAATTGGTTATGCACTTTGCGAACTAAATTGGCAATATTCTTTACAAAATTTCAATAAAATTGGACTAAAATCTCGCTCCATACCAAATATTCTGAAGCCAAACATTGTTACAAATTCATACAATGCCAAATCAAATACTTCATATTCAAACAATCAAAAACCTGTCATGTATAATACAGGATATCAAACACAATACACACCGCCTAATTATCAACAGTTTCGAATTCCATATCCTACCAATAAAGCACCCTTACGATCACCTTTCCAACAACCATGATTTGGTATGTTATTCCCTACAAATAATAAACAATTTCTAAATAATCGCACGAAGAGTAATGTATTCGCACCGGGACCGAGTGGCTCACAGATTAGACCGATTCCGATGGAAGTCGACCCGTCAACGCGCACACTTCTTCGTACGCCAAATCAGCCGGTTAACACTAATGCTGCGACTCGAATGACACCAATGCTATTTCAAAATGGTAAAAGACTTAATAACATAATTTCAGATAATGAAAATAATGACGAAAACATACCCGAAAATGTCGATCAAAATGAATTTTATTATAATTTGCCTAATGAATATTTTGAATCAGTCAATGATGAATCAAAATTATGATTTATCTGATACCGAACAAATCTGATCCTAGAATTGATGGTATTCAACTAAATAACCAAAATTACAGTAAATTACCTTATATAGAAATCCCAGAGTTAGGTAACGTAAGTTTTTAATTGACAGTGGCGCAACTGATTCGTTAATTAATCCGGATATAGTATTCAAATATTTTCCAAATTATGTTTTATTAAAACCTTATAAAATTAACACCATGCACGGTACTACTTATCATAAGTACATTTGCAAAATTCCATCACTAAGAACGCTATGTGATTATGGTAATGAACATCGCTGGAATGTAGTTAAATTTAGTGATAGATTTCAAGATTTAATTGGAGCAAAACTGCTGAGACAATTAAATGCACAACTAGATTTTCAAAATAATATGTTGCACTTAGAAAATACTTCAATTCCATTTTATTATGATAATGTTGATAAAAACACTTGTTATCAAAATCAGTTAAGGTACTCAGATAAAGAATTATTTGAAATTTCAGAGATACAAGAAAATAACATTAAAACAAAACTAAAACTAGATCATTGCAATGACGAAGAAAAACAAGCCATTTATTTTCTAGTGCGTGAATTTAAAGATCTAATATACGACGAAAGATTAGCACTCACATTCACCAGTCAAATACAACACGCTATAAATCTAATCGATCAAACCACAATATATCAAAAACCATATAGAAAATCTCCATTAGAAAAATCTGAAATTGAAAAGCAAGTACAATCATTATTACTACAAGAATATGATTACGAAATCATCTACAAAAAGGGTAAGTTTAATGCAAACGCGGACGCCTTATTCCGATTAGAAACTATTGATGTAAACGTTCAAGAAAATGACGATTTAATCTCACAACTCCCTAATATAGATCAAAACGAATTAGATAACATGAATCGCGAATTAGAAAATGACTTATCGCAATGTGTAAATTCAAATCAAAACGATGAACGCCGTGAATCTATACCAATATCAAGTACACCTATAGACACACAAAAAAAACAAATATTTATTTCACAGCATAACAATAATTTAAATATTAACCAAGAATCAATAGGAGGTTTCAATATAATTCGTGTTAAAATCTCTTACAAAACGCCAGAAGCAGATATTATTAAATTCATATCACGATATGTATGTGTATTTCATTTTTTGTAATGATTATATTTATAGAATACTAACTAACATAGTAACTCGAAACTTTAGCAATGTAGCACCTAAATTAATCCGTAGTCTAAATAGAGTAAAACTTGTGGAAAATAAAGCGGATCAAATTAAAATTATCACCGATATCCATCTCAACGGAAATCGTAGAGGATTAAAAGAATGTCGTAATGAAATTAAAAGGCAATATTTTTGGCGAAATTTAAGCGCAGACATACAGAGTTTTATTAACAATTGTGAACATTGTCAAACCTTAAAATACGACAGACATCCACTTAATGTACCTTATCAGTTAACACCTAAAATTAATAAACCAATGGAAAACGTTCAAACTGATGTTTTTAAGATTAAAAACAAAATTTACCTAACGGTTATAGATGCGTTTAGTAAATTTGCTCAGGCTTACGAAATACAGTCAAAAACACCGGTCGAAGTATTAAAATCATTAATCAAATTTATATCAATCTTTGGTGTACCAGAAAATCTAATATTTGACAACTGGTTAGAATTCAAGAATGAATGTATAGAAGAGTTTTTACGTCTCTGTAAAATTAAAAGTCACCTAATTACTCCAATAAATGCAAATTCAAACGGCATTATTGAAAGATTCCATTCATCTCTAATTGAACACTTTAGACTACTAGATACAAGCAAAAACAAAGATATTCAAACTAATTTAATGAACCTTTGTATTAGGGTAAAGTGGGGGAATAGCGGCCTCGGAGGTAATACCGGCCCTTGAATTTTTCATATTAAATAAATAGTTGCACTTTTGGTACTTGTGCTGCCATCTCGTTGATTGCTGTTGAGCATTTCCTCCAACTATTAGTCACTTACTACAAATCGGCACGTGGTTATAACGACATTTGTGAATAGTGGGATATCACAATTAACTGACACTGTGCTTTTCAAGGTGTGTATGATTTAACAATAATGTTTAAAAATGTTACAAACAGGATAATAGGTAACTGAGGCCATATATGCTTCAATGTAAATCAGAAAATTTTAAATTCTTAACCTCAATTTTTGCAAAGTGTTTTAATATCAGACCGTGCATTTGGGGGTAATCGCGGCCTTCTTCATTCGGGTAATGGCAGCCGGCCGCAATTACCCCAGTTAGTTATTGAACTATTCGCTAGAAATTGGTTATTTGCTTTTTAGATGCCTCGTAAATACATACGAAAAACAAATAAAGCCTCTTGGACGTCCGAAAGTTTAAATGCTGCGTTAGATGCCATTAAAGAGGGTGTTCCGTTAAGAGAAGCATCGAGGCGCTTTAAAATTCCTCGAGGTACACTGCAAGATCGTCGAAAAAATAAAAGTATCACTGGACCATCATTGGGACGGAAGCCAGTACTTTCTTCCCAAGAAGAAAAAGAGTTGGTCGAGCAAATCAAGACATTGTCGAAACTTTTCTTTGGGGTAACACCACGTCAAATAGAACAATGTGCATACACCTACGCAATTAGAAATAATTTAAAAAATCCTTTTTCAACAAAAAACGAAGCAGCAGGTAGAGATTGGCTTGAAGCTTTTTTTGCGTAGAAATCCGGGAATTTCGTTGAGAAAACCCGAGGCCACCAGTATTAATAGAATTACGGCCTTCAATAGAGAAGAGATAGCCTTATTTTATAACAATTTGGAAAGTGTAATGGAAAGATTTCAGTTTCCCGTAACTAGGATATTTAATGCGGATGAGACTGGCATCACTACAGTTCAGCGACCGAATAAAATCTATGCTGAGACTGGCCAAAAGCGAGTCGGCTTTGTGACAAGTTGGGAGCGAGGAAAGACAACAACAGCTATGTGCGCTTTTAGTGCTTCTGGTATTTATGTGCCACCAATGTTTATTTTCTCTCGAAAAAGAATGGCGCCACATCTTAAAAAAAAATGGTCCACCAGGTGCTTTGTACATGTGTTCGGATAATGGATGGATGAACGAAAATTTATTTGTGGATTGGCTAAAGCATTTTCAAAAATTTGTGAAGTCTACTGAAGAAGACCCTGTATTACTAATCTTAGATAATCATGTAAGCCACTGCACGTTGCAGGCTTATGATTATTGCAAAGAAAATTTTATGGTTCTTTTAACAATACCCCCTCATACTTCCCATCGTACACAACCTCTTGATGTATCATTTTATTCTGCGCTAAAGAATGCTTACAACAGTGAATGTGACAAATATATGCGTAGCCATCCTGGTCAAAAAATTACGCCCAATGAGATTGCAGAACTTTTTAACAACGCTTTTAGTCGAGTTGCTACCCCTGAAAAGGCCATTAACGGTTTTTCGGGCTACAGGAATTTTTCCTATAAATCCAGATATTTTCTCAGACGATGACTTTCTGCCTTCCGAAAACATGCGGTTACGGTTGGTAAGAGATGAAACTCCAGAGCCTGTTAATCACGACGTAGCAGAGCCCACGAACGATGGGGTACAAAGTAATCAAGTACTCAGAACATCCTTCAGCGAACTTATTCCCATTCCTGCTCCGAAGACCGATACTGTGGCACCACAAAAAATTAATCGGCAGCAACACTCTCAGATATTTACGTCTACCCCAATAAAAGCCGTTTTAGAACAAAAAGAAAAAGCCAAAGCTAAACGACTGGGAACAACAAAATTACAAGTAGAGAGAGCAAAGAGAAATGTTTTTACAAATCGCGGGCTATCAAATAAAAACAAAGAAAATCTGAAGAAAAAAATTGAATTACTTAAATCAAACCAACCAGCCACAAGCCAGGCATTGACAAGCGGGGCGGCAACAAGCCAGACGTCCATAAACCAGACATTCATAAGCCAACTATCTACGAGACAACCATCCAAGAGAATAAAAAAAGTCGTCAAATATAAAAATC